>CAKOGF010000385.1:0-11000 GCA_933228935.1 Pemphredon lugubris
ATTAATTTCCGCCGGCAAATCTATGGGATGTTAGTCTATCAACTAAATAACTGGATCATCCTTGGCATTTAAAGCTTCATCAGTTCTATCCTCCATATCCAACTGATAAGCATCATAACAACCCAGGGGGGATTTACCGCCGGTAAATCCCTTGTTCGACACATAATTGACTCAATTGCCAGATTCGAACCAGGCATGTACATGCCGTAAGTTCCGATCTACTACGCAGTAGTCTTAGCACCATATTCCGCCAGTATATTCTGAGTTGCTCTCTGCCAGTATATTGTTACCTATTTTCCGCCGGTAAATCCCGAGCCATATTCCGCCAGTAAATCCATATCCATTTCCCACCGGAAAATCCCGAGATTTATTCCTCAGCCAATCAAGTGGCTTACGTATCCAACCAACCAGCGCACGCCAGGAGGCCAGCTGTACAGGAGAGGCCTGATCTTGCCTCCTCCCAAGCCCTACACCACTTGTCACAACCAATCAGACCATCACAAGTCAGCTGAACAGGATCACAGCTAGGACCAGATGCCCAGAATCCTGACAAGAGGCCACCACACTACACCCAGAGCAGTATTTAAAGTACCACTTGAGGGCCCTAAAACAAAACCTTTATCACCTCTTTATCAGAAATCTCGTAGGCCAGCCGGGCTAGAGACTTTGTAAATAAAAACACAATAAAGTTCACTTCCTACTCTTTGAGAAGTCCTTGTAGAAAAGGACAGGTAGGATTTTATTCACAGGTCCCGACTAACAACTTAAGAGTCATAGTCGTGAACATAAGAGCTATAAACCCAGAAAGCTTTACATTGGAGCCCAACCAAAATCGTGGTCGGAGCTTGATGAATCAAGAAACCGCAAGTAGAGGCCAAGGGTCGCCCTTGGCCACCAATCCACCCTGTGCCTTCTCCTCTGCGTTTGGTGACGAGATGATCACCAGCGACGTGGAGCGGGAGAGGCGCACTTCGATATCAGCGAGCCCGTGGTCACTGAGCCCCCTGAGGTCCTTCCTTGGGAGCTTTTCCAGATCTCGCCTGTCCCAGCTGGGCCCTTGTGTTCTCAAGGGTTTCGACAGGGACACCGTTTGCCAGACCGCAGACCAGCTGCTCCGCGGGTTCTCTCTCTATCCTGGGGAGCAACCTGATGGCGCCCTGGGTGTGTTCTCATTACTGCATAACCAGGATGCAAAATGGGATGTGTTTGTGCGCTTCAGGAATGCCACCATTCAGCTCCTCCAGGAGCGTCTGGCTGATCAGTCCGTCTGCGTGGACTTCTTGAGCAATTTTGTTCAACCCAGTATCAAGCACCTCCATATTGTTACCGCTCGCCAGAATCTGGAGCTTGCCACCCTTGGCTCCTCTGTGATGTCGCTCTGCCAGGAGTGGTCTTCTACCCTATCTGGGATGAATGCTGCCTTTGGCAACCTCCGGGCTGTAGTCCTGGCAAATCAACGCATGGGGGGGAACACTCACTCACACATTGATGAGTTGATTGCCCTCCTAAACGCCAGACTGCAGCAGGTGGTAGACAAAGCAATGGATGCAAGGGGTGCCTCTCGCCCCTGGCTTAGAGCTGTCCACACCTCATGCACTAACACCAAACGTTTCTTGAACGATGTTAGTACAGACATTGGGAATGCAGCCCACCGACTGGATGCTAGTGATAATGCAGTCCAGCAGCTGCAAGCCCACCTTGATCAGGTGGAAGAAGCATTAAGTAATTGTCCTCCTTCCATAGTACCTGTTGCCACTGAAACCAACACTTCTGACAAGTCAGCCAGAATATCTTCCCTGGAAGAAAAGCTGGCCACTCTAACTTGTGTTGTTGAAGGTTACAACTTGGAAATGGAGAACACATTTCAGAACGTCCTGTCCCTGGAGAAAGAAGTCAAATCTCTCCAGGACAAGTTGGCAAGTCTAGCCAAGGTCAACCGCCACTTAGAGACTGGCTGCAGGAACTTGGCCGCCAAGATGGATATCTCTGGAACAAAGGACCGCCTGTCTGCACTCGAGAAAGAGACCGGCGCCTTGGCTACCATGATGTGTCACTGCAACGTTCAGACACATAAGGCTAAAAGCCCCCCAAGTAGTACAGGACGACCAGCCAGCATTATGGTAGAGGACTTTGGATCCTCTGAGGAGGAGAGCTCCTTGTCACGGGAGCTTCGGCATATCCCAGAGGTCCTAACTGCCCTGCCCACGCAAGACTTCACAACTCTGCCAAGAACAGCACCTCGCACAAGAATCCCAGAAAGATCTCCATTCAATCCTGCTGGTTCAAAGGAGACTGATGCCACCCCCACTGAACGATTCAAACCCTTGAATCTGCCCAAATTTGACAGACATGGAAACATCCACTCCTTCTTACGCCTCTTCAAAATGTCTATGAGGGGCGCCACTGACCACAACAAGGCTACCACCCTCATAAACACTCTTGACCCCATCAGTGTGGACCTAGTCATGCCGCATCTCCCAGAGCACGACTGGTCCTATGATGAGGCAAGAACGGCAGTACTTAACAAGTTTGGAGGTGAAGATATCTTATATACTAAGAAGTCAGAATTTGGGTCAATCAAGTTCAAAAAAGACGAGACATTACACGAGTTTGCAGATTGTTTCTACCACAATGCACAGGTGCTACTGGGCTCAAACACAATTCAAAGATTTGACGTCAGAGCAGCCCTGAAGCAGGCCACCTTGCCCTACGTAGACCTCCATCGTGCCATGGCCCCCGCCTATACTAAAGGCAAGGACGTCCTGGAAATGGTGGAATTCCTACGCAGTCATGCGGAAACGTTTGAAGCCCCTCATAAAGTAAGAACACATCGTCCTGCTCCAGAAAAGAGCCGCCCCAACGAGGAGTCCCCCAGAAAACAGCAGAACAATGAGAGCAGCAGTTCCCATAAAAAGGGCCCTTACTGTGGTATCTGCAACGCCACTACGCATTGGCGCTCGCAGTGTACTGCGCCTAAGAAGGCAACTCACGTGGTAACCACGGAAGCAGGCACTCCCAACAAGGGAAAAGCCAGGGCGGAGTAGAGATGGAATGCTCTACTTCCGCCCCTGGCCCCCTCATTCCTGAAGAACCAGGCCCTGCTGTGTTCGACCAGGCGGCAAACTTCAGAGGAGACCCTCTCCATATGATAGTTTCCGATGACGTCTTTGCGGTAACCACTAGAGGCCAAGCAAAGAAGCAGCCATCGCCTGAAGCCACTACTGAAGTATCAAAGCCATATGCTGCCCAACTTCAGAGTTCGATTGAAAGCCGTCGCTCCCCGTGCTCCAGTGATACGCCAAAACTACAAGGGGTCCAACTAGCCCTTCCTCTGGACTCATTAATAGACAGCTTCCCTGAAGTCTGCTCCAGCCTTCATTCTCTTCTGGGCAATGAAGCCGATAAGAACATTCTCTCCATTAAAGCACCCTTTGATCCTTATATTGATTGTACATACGCGGACATCTGTGTTAATAAAATCCGGGTACAGGCTATAGTAGACTCTGGAGCCCCCTTCAATATTGTTTCAACCAAACTCATAAAGTGCTTGGGAATAGCGCCTGACATCAACCACCGACAAGACTATGGTACAGCGGGACTGCAAGTCACCACCTCGCTAGGTGCTTACAGTGCCTTACCCATGAGGTTTGGTTCTATTGCAGTCTCTGCCCCCGCTGTTGTCCTTCCCAACCAAAGGTATGACTTCCTTATTGGCACAGCTTTTCTGAAGAAGTATGGAGTATGCCTGGACTTACAGGAAGATACGCTGATGCTGCTTGGACAAACTATTCCCTTATATTATTGCCGAGACCCAGCACAAGTACGCGGCTCACCCACCAAGTACATCAACCTCGCCTACAAAGACAGGGTGGTACCTGTTGGTTACACACTAAGTGGACCAGCAAGGAGGAAGATCCCCAGCCAGATTAAGGAATACAAGGGGATACCTCTCTGCTCCACTTCCAGCCTTACCCTGACCTCCGGCTGCCAACAGGTAGTAGGGACAGGGTTGACGCTGGACATACCCCCCGGACTGATTGGCAAAATCCATCAACCCTGGGGTCGCTCTCGTCTGGAACCAATAGCCGCTCCTGGCATAATCTTGCCAGGACACCAAGAGATATGCGTGCTACTGGCTAACCTCCAGAAGGAGGACCTCGAAATTAAGAAGAACCAGGTAGTGGCCTACATACACCTAGTCCCTTCTTCTGAGTATAGCAGCACAAAACCACTGGGAACACTAAGTGAACTTGGATTACCTAACAAAGGAGATCTTGGGGTTCACTCTCTAGTTCCGCTGGAAAGTTTAGCAAACTTAACTACAGAAGAACAGGAAAAGGCCACCGCCCTCTTTGAAAAATACCGAGAGATATTTGCCAAGGATGACTTCAATCTTGGCTGTGCTACGGACGTACAGCACCACATTGACACAGAAGGGGAACGGCCCATCCGTCTTAGACCTATTAGGAGGTCTAAGGCTGCTGAGGAGACAGTGACAGAGGAGATCCGACTATTGATTGAACGTGGTATGCTGATCCCCTCCAAGAGCCCCTGGGCCTCACCGGTCCTCATTGTTAAGAAGAAGGATGGTTCAAACCGAGTAGTCATAGACTATAGACAACTAAACAAGATCACCAAGAAGGACTCTTACCCACTACCTCGGATAGATGACGCACTAGACAAACTTGGTGGGGCCAAATACTTCTCGGCCATGGACCTGATATCGGGCTACTGGCAAATTGACCTCCCCCCCAAAGAGCAGGAGAAGTGTGCCATCATCACCAGCTCTGGGCTATTCCAGCCCACCCAGATGCCACAAGGGCTATGCAACGCCCCTGCTACATTTCAGCGTGCTATGGACACCATACTTGGTGACCTCAAGCTTTCTTGTGTCCTGGTATATCTTGATGACATTAACGTCTTCTCCCGGACTTTTTCTGAGCATCTCCAACACTTGGAGGAGGTTTTCCAACGACTCTCACTGGCCAATCTGAAGATTAAGCCCCGCAAATGCCAGTTCTTCAAAGATCAGCTAGAGTATCTTGGGTTTGTTATAGACAACACCGGTCTACGCCCTCAACCTGCAAAGATAGAGGCCATCAGCTGCATGAAACACCCTGACAGCAAAAGAGATGTCCAGGTTTTTCTGGGTATGGTTGGCTATTACCGCTGGTTCATACCACACTTTGCATCCACCGGCAAACCATTGTTCCACTTGCTAAAAGCAGGAGTAGAGTTCAACTGGAGTAGCCAATGCCAAGAAGCTTTTGATGCTCTACGGACCTCCCTTGCTAGCGAGCCAGTCCTTTGGTACCCAGACTTTGACAAGCCATTTATAGTACACACGGACGCCTCCTTGACAGCGGTAGGGGCAGTACTCTCTCAGGCGGATGACCAAGGCCATGAGCATCCAGTTGCCTATGCCAGCCAAACCTTGAATATCCACAAAAAAAACTACACTGTGACGGAACGGGAATGTCTGGCAGTAATCTATGCCTGCAAGCAGTTTCGGGTGTATTTACATGGGGTCAGGTTTACTGTTATCACTGACCACGCCTCCCTGGCCTGGCTACAGAACTTACGTGAGCCAGAGGGACAACTGGCCCGCTGGGCCCTCAAGCTACAAGCACTGGACTATGAGATCCTTCATCGCCCAGGTGCCAAACATCAGAACGCAGACTGCCTGTCCCGCCTTCCTACTATAGCTATTGTGAGCCCACTGGCTGATCAACTCTTTCACAAGATGGTTAGTGGACACTATGCAGATGAGCCTGAAGAGGTACAGGCCATCCTCACAGGGCTGAGAAGAGATACCATAGAGGAGAAAGGTACTCTCTATAAAGTCATACAAGGTGAACGACGAGTCTACCCTCCACCGTAAGACCGTACTTCCATCCTAGCTGCAGCACACAAGGCAGTAGGTCATGGTGGTTTCAAGAAAACAAAGGAGTTTGTTTCTTGATCATACTTCTGGGAGGCCATGAACTTTGATATACAGGAGTTCCTGGACTGTTGTTTAGAGTGCCAGTCGCACAAGCCCTTGGCAAAGGCTACTACCTACCGGCTAGTGAAACCACACTTTGCCTGGCACACTGTCTCCATGGATGTAGTAGGGCCGCTGCCACGTAGCAGCTCTGGGTTCAAGTATGTTATTGTAGCCATTGATCATCTCACCAAATGGGTCGAGGTGCGGGCACTCCGAAAGGTAGACGCTGAGTCTACTGCTCGATTCATTCTTGAGGATATTATCCTATGGCATGGGTGCCCCTAGTTCCTACTATCAGACAACGGCACCAACTTCACAGCGCATGTAATCGCCAAAATCAACGAACTTATGGGAGTTCGTGGGGTACTCTCTACTCCCTATCATCCCGAAACTAATGGGATGGTGGAACAAGCAAATGGCACCCTTACACAGATCCTCCGCAAACTAGCCACCAACCACTCGGCGTCCTGGGATGTCTTTCTCCGCTCAGCTGCCTTTGCATACAACATCTCACAACACTCTGCCATGGGAATGTCCCCTTTCCAACTGATGTATGGGCGCCACCTAGGAATTCCTCTGGTCTTGTTTTCTGCCACTAAGGATCCGGGGTCGACTTCGTACCCTGCCTATCTACAAAGGCTTGCCAACGTTCTCATCAAACTTCAAGCAGCTGCATTTGACAGCTCATTGAGGAAAGGGATTCTCAGGCATAGTAAATTGGAGGCCTCTCGTGCCCCACTGCCCAATTTTGAGGTAGGGGAGAGGGTCACCTTCTGCGACACCCGTGGTGCTGGCCGATCCCACAAGTTAGCGGAACTCTGGAAAGGTCCATTTGAGATTATTGAAAAGACCTCCCCTGACGGTTATACTATAAAGGAGGAGGACACAGGGAAATTAGCTAACAGAGTCCACGCCAAGTTCCTCCGCCCTTTTAAATCCTTCATAGATTAAAGACACAACTACCATTTTCCTTATCCCCTCCACTACAGCATCTAAAATTGATTGACATTACACCTAAACCAACAACACAACTACACCAAGCACCACCAATAAGTCGTTCTAAATAAACAACAATGGAAATAACAAATAAAAGAATAAAAAGGAAATAAAATTAAAAATAGAAAAAAGATAGATAAAGCAGCGTTTATTACTCAGCAGGCTGCTGCTGCTCAGGTACCTCCTTGTAGTCCCCGAAGTTATGTACCCCCGTCACCTGGTACATAACCGTCACGTCCCGAAGCCACATCTGGCGACAGGCAGGCTGGAGGCGGTCCCAGGCCAAGAAAGGCGACGTCACCCCCATCTCAGGAGAGCTGAGCCGACCCAACCCACACTCGATAGGGAAGCAGGCGCCCAGAACAAGACACTCCACCAGGAAGTTCTCCGCCGTGATCCCCTTGGGAAGAGGACACTTCTGGCAAAGAATTTCAGCCCGGTAATACTCTAGAATGGGTTCCATGTCCTCCAGGGTACCCTGCGGAAGGCTATCCTTGGGCACAAGGAAGAGGTTCCCCAATAGGGCCATCGCAGGCAGGTAACTGGAAGGGTCCCAAGTGCCCAGCTGGCGGATCGCCACCCAAATTGCACACCCTAGCTGAGCGTGGCTATTGTCATTGAACCTGATCCCCCAGCCAGCATGGCTGCCAGGGGATGCAGGCCACTCCATAGACAACACCCGAACCACAGCGTGGTTGAAGTGGACCACCCGCTCGTACTCGGAGTAGAGCCAGACCTCTGATCGAGGAGGTCTAGTGACCACCCCCTCCAAGGGCCAGGCTAACTCGCGGGAGGTGATATTCCTCACGGCAGGCGGGTGGTACTGCTCGGCAGTCACCAGGCGACAACAAAGGTCCAGACTCCGACGGAGGCGCGTCAAGCAGTACAGAAATTCGGCCAACATGGCCATGGAATTATAATGTTCGAGAACATTATAATTCACATGGTCAGGGTCGAACTCCGTCACTGGAGCGCCCTCCTCCAGAGCCCCACCGAAGGAAAGAACAGACAGAGCGTCCAGGGGACGCGAAGGAGACACGACAGGGATCCCATGGCCTTGACTAGGACCAGCGCCAGAGTCCGACTGTAGCAGTGGGCTATGCTGCCCCCCTGCTGCCGACGCAACCGAGGCACTCCGGACCGTGTCGGACCAGGAGATTTCCGACTCGGTACTAGGGTGGTGCGCCCGGCGCGCCTTCCACCCGTAGTACATATCTCTCCTGGACTCCTTGTCCAGGCGACGGAAGCTCTCTCTACGCTGAGGCGTCAGGGACGCCAGGAACTCCTCGTAGAGCTCACAATTAGTCACGGACGAAGAAATAGAAGACATGGTGGAATCAGTTATCTCAACCCCTATTTATAGTCAAGAGGGGGGAAATGTGAAGACAGCTAAAATTGACTATCAATGATGGTCAAGTAAACTGGTATGGCATAGTCGATAATCACTGATTAGCAGAGCCATGGGGATTTACCGCCGGTAAATCCTCAGTTAGTTGTTTCACACCAGTAATTAACAGATCACTATTTACCGCCGACAAATCCCTAGAGTAGCCAATTGCCGCCAGTAAATCTATTGCATATTAATTTCCGCCGGCAAATCTATGGGATGTTAGTCTATCAACTAAATAACTGGATCATCCTTGGCATTTACAGCTTCATCAGTTCTATCCTCCATATCCAACTGATAAGCATCATAACAACCCAGGGGGGATTTACCGCCGGTAAATCCCTTGTTCGACACATAATTGACTTGATCGCCAGATTTGAACCAGGCATGTACATGCCGTAAGTTCCGATCTACTACGCAGTAGTCTTAGCACCATATTCCGCCAGTATATTCTGAGTTGCTCTCTGCCAGTATATTGTTACCTATTTTCCGCCGGTAAATCCCGAGCCATATTCCGCCAGTAAATCCATATCCATTTCCCGCCGGAAAATCCCGAGATTTATTCCTCAGCCAATCAAGTGGCTTACGTATCCAACCAACCAGCGCACGCCAGGAGGCCAGCTGTACAGGAGAGGCCTGATCTTGCCTCCTCCCAAGCCCTACACCACTTGTCACAACCAATCGGACCATCATAAATCAGCTGAACAGGATCACAGCTAGGACCAGATGCCCAGAATCCTGACAAGAGGCCACCACACTACACCCAGAGCGGTATTTAAAGTACCACTTGAGGGCCCTAAAACACAACCTTTATCACCTCTTTATCAGAAATCTCGTAGGCCAGCCGGGCTAGAGACTTTGTAAATAAAAACACAATAAAGTTCACTTCCTACTCTTTGAGAAGTCCTTGTAGAAAAGGACAGGTAGGATTTTATTCACAGGTCCCGACTAACAACTTAAGAGTCATAGTCGTGAACATAAGAGCTATAAACCCAGAAAGCTTTACAGTCATTGTTCCTAATTTACAATAAATTAACATGTTATCTTTATTCCCATGACATTTATATTAAACTTTTGTCTTCCATATTTGAAATAAGTTTTAATGGAAGATATTTACAACATTATAAAAAATAAAAGTTACTGTACTATATTATAGTGTACAACTCAAGTATAGCCAAGAAAAGAAAGCCAAAACTTTTTAAAAGGCTTTAATCCATGCATCTAATATTTAAATTGAAGCATATACTGTCTTGAATGTCCAAAAAAGCTCTTGCTAACTAATTACATGGGAAATTCTATTCTTACTGATGTTGTTCTTGATTTTTTAATAAAATTGTAATCTCAAAAGTGTTTTGAAGCATAAATAAATTACACCCTTTATTCTGCCAGTTTCTAATTTCTCTGATTCTTTTGTTAGTATTTCTTTGCTTTTCTATTATAAGCCTTGACTTGATTTTTTGGGAAATACTTCTGTAATCTACCATCTTTTTTACTACTAAGTAGGAAGTGATTTTAAATTTTTTAGTAGGATTTTTTTATAATAGCTATTATTTAGTTAAGTAATGTCAAAGTACCATGGAGTTTTAAGCTTTTTGTGTTTAAATTAAAATAATAGAAGCTACATGAACCTTGATTCTACTGGGATCAGATAAAACTTTATACCCCTCTATTTCCAACACCCTTATTTCCTACTACATTTTTCTGACATTAAGATATCATTTTGACTTTAATATAAATTTGCATTTAAAAGTCAAAAATAAGTGTTACAATATGTTAAAACTGAACTAGTTATAGTTCTGTAAGGTTTTGAGGAAGACAATAGTCCAAGAAAAGAACAGAGATTGAGAAAAGGTTATGGTCTTTATTTGTGTCTAGCAGTTAATATAGTAGTGGGAAGGCTACCAGGATAGAAAGGGGTGGCATGATCTAGATAGAGTTAATCTGCTGAAATAACTTGTCAAATGGTTGCCAAATATGAATGGATTTTAACCTAATTAGGAAGTATTGGCATTTACCCACTATTATCTCTGATAGGAGTCATGAATTTGGGTTGGGGCAATTTGAAGGATCCCCTCTGTGTGTTGTGAGATGTGATACCAACTGAAGTCCCAGTTTTGGTTGCAACAAAAACAGAAATTCTGTTTTAAGAAACTAGAGTGTTGGGAATAAAGGGGATATAAAGTATTACAGAATGAAATTCCAAAATTTCTCTTATATATGCTATTTCTACAGTACCTGTTGAGAAATTAATAGAATGAAGAGATATCAGTCATTAAAGGTTGTTGGATAATATGGAAAATAACTTTTATGCTGTCTAAAATCTATTGATATTCTAAATATAAGGGCAATATTAGATAGACATGATTATTTTATACTGATTATAACTATCAAGGAAATTTTTTATAGCCTATCAGCCTGCTGTTAATGCCCACATAAAGAATCTACTAATCTCTCCTACAGTGGGTTTGGATATCAAATTCAATCTAGAGTTACTATTATTTGCTTCTGCTTTTCAATCACTCACTATTCCCTTAAAAATAATAATATCTTGTTGCCACAACACTCAAATCTCCACCTGTATTATGGCACTTGATTCTAGTGCCATCTAATGTGATGTGTGGTCAATCAAAT
>CAKOGF010000386.1:0-10976 GCA_933228935.1 Pemphredon lugubris
GAAAAGTTCACTTTCTATTCTTTGAGAAGTCCTTGTACAAGAGGACAGGTAGGATTTTATTCACAGGTCCCAACTAACAACTTAAGAGTCATAGTCGTGAACATAAGAGCTATCAACCCAGAAAGCCTTAATTGGAGCCCAACCAAAATTGTGGTCAGAGCCTGATGAATCAAAAAACTGCAAGTAGAGGCCAAGGGTTGTTATTGGCCACCAATCTGCCCTGTGCCTTCTCCTCTGTGTTTGGTAATAAGATGATCACCAGCGACGTGGAGCGGGAGACACACTTTGATATTAGCAAGCCTGTGGTCACTGAGCCCCCTGAGGTCCTTCCTTGGGAGCTCATCCAGATCTCGCCCATCCCCGCTGGGCCCTTGTGTTCTCAAGGGTTTGACAGGGACACTTTACGCCAGACCACAGACCAGCTGCTCCACAGGTTCTCTCTCTATCCTGGAGAGCAGCCTGATGGCGCTCTGGGTGTGTTCTTGTTCCTGCGTAACCAGGAAGCCAAATGGGAAGTGTTCATCCACTTCAGGAACACTACCATTCAGAGTCTCCAGGAGTGCTTGGCTGATCAGTCCGTCTGTATGGACTTTTTAAGCACCTTCATATTGTTACTGCTTAAAAAACTTGGAGCTTGCCACCCTTGGCTCCTCAGTGATGTCTCTCCACCAAGAGTGGTCTTCTACCCTATCTGGGACAAACACTGCCTTTGGCAACCTCCGTGCTGTGGTCCTGGCAAATCAACACATGGGGGAACACTCATTCACACATCAATGAGTTGATTGCCCTCCTAAATGCCAGACTGCAGCAGGTGGTAGACAAAGCAATGGATGCAAGAGGTGCCTCTTTACCCTGGCTTAGAGCTGTCCACACCTTGTGCACTAACACCAAACGTTTCTTGAAAAATGTTAGTACAGACATTGGGAATGCAGCCCACTGACTGGATGCTAGTGATAATGCAGTCCAGCAGCTGCAAGCCCGCCTTGCTCAAGTAGAAGAAGCATTAAGAAATTGTCCTCTTCCTGTTGTACCTGTTGCCGCTGAAACCAACACCTCCAAAGAGTCAACCAGAATAGCTTCCCTGGAAGAGAAGCCTGCCACTCTAACACGTGTTATTGAAGGTTACAACTTGGAAATGGAGAACACATTTCAAAACGTCCTGTCCCTAGAGAAAGAAGTTGAATCACTTCAGGACAAGCTGGCAAGCCTAGCCAAGGTCAACCGCCACTTAGAGACTGGCTGCAGGAACTTGGCCGCCAAGATGGATATCACTGGGACAAAGGACCGCCTGTCTGCACTCAAGAAAGAGACTGGCGCCTTGGCTTCCATGATGTGCCACTGCAACATTCAGGTACATAAAGCTAAAAGCCCCCCAAGTAGAGCAGGATGGCCTGCCAGTGTTATAGTAGAGGACTTTGGGTCCTCTGAGGAGGAAAGCTCCTCATCACGGGAGCTCTGCCATATCCCAGAGGTCTTAACCGCCCTGCCCACTCAAGACTTCACAACTCTGCCAAGAACAGCGCCACACACAAGAATTCCAGAAAGATCTCCATTTAATCCTGCTGTTTCAAAGGAGACTGACGCCACCCCCACCAAACAATTCAAACCCTTGAACCTGCCCAAATTTGACAGACATGGAAACATCCACTCCTTCCTATGTCTCTTCAAAATGTCTATGAGGGGCGCCTCTGATCACAACAAGGCAACCACCCTCATAAACACCCTTGACCACGTCAGTGTGGACCTAGTCATACCCCATCTTCTGGAGCATGACTGGTCTTATGATGAGGCAAGGACGGCAGTACTTAATGAGTTTGGAGGGGAGGACATCTTATATACTAAGAAGTCAGAATTCTGGCCAATCAAGTTCAAAAAGAATAAGACACTACAAGAGTTTGCAGACCGTTTCTATCACAATGCACAGGTGCTACTGGGCTTGAACACAATCCAAAAATTTGACGTCCAAGCAGCCCTGAAGCAGGCCACCTTGCCTTATGTAGACCTCCACCGCGCCATGGCCCCTGCCTACACTAAAGGCAAAGACGTCTTGGAGATGGTGGAATTCCTACACAGTCATGCAGAAACATTTGAGGCCCCTCATAAAGTGAAAAACCATTGTCCCGCTCCAGAGAAGAACCGCCCCAATGAGGAGTCCCCCAGAAAGCAGCAGAACAACAAGGTCAACAGTCCCCATAAAAAAGGACCTTACTGTGGTATCTGTAACACCACTACTCATTAGCGCTTGCAGTGTACCACGCCTAAGAAAGCAACTCATGTGGTAACCACAGAAACCGGCACTCCCAATGAGGGAAAAGTCAGGGCGGAGTAGAGATGGAATGCTCTACTTCTGCCCCTGGCCCCCTCATTCCCAAAGAACCAGGCCCTGCCTTGTTTGACCTGGCAACAAACTTCAGAGGAGACCCCCTCCATATGATAGTTTCTGACGACGTCTTTGCTGTAACCACTAGAGGCCAAGCAAAGAAGCAGCCGTTGCCAGAAGCTACTACTGAAGTATCAAAACCATACACCGCCCAACTTCAAAATTCAATTGAAAGCTGTTGCTCCCCATGCTCCAGTGATACACCAAAACTACAAGGGGTCCAGTTAGACCTCCCTCTGGACTTGTTAGTAGACAGCTTTCCCAAAGTTGCTCCGGCCTCCATTCTCTCCTGGGCAGCAAAGCCAATAAGGACATTCTCTCCATTAAAGCACCGTTTGATCCTTATATCAATTGTACATATGCAGACATCTGTGTTAATAAAATTATGGTACATGGTATAGTAGACTCTGGAGCCCCCTTCAATATTGTTTCAACCAAACTAATAAAACGTTTGGGGATAGCACCTGACATTGACCATTGGCAGGACTATGGTACAGCAGGACTGCAAGTCACCACCTTGTTAGGTGCTTACAGTGCTCTACCCATGAGGTTTGGCTCTATTGTGGTCTCTGCCCCTGCTGTGTCCTTCCCAACCAGAGGTATGACTTCCTCATTGGTACGGCTTTCCCGAAGAAGTATGGGGTGTGCCTGGACTTACAGGAAGATACACTGACGTTGCTTGGCCAAACTATTCCCCTATATTACTGCTGAGACCCCGCACAAGTATGGGGCCCACCCACCAAGTACATCAACCTTGCCTATAAGGACGGAGTGGTACCTGTTGGTTATACATTAAGTGGACAAGCAAGAAGGAAACTTCCCAGTCAGATTAAGGAATACAAGGGGATACCTCTCTGCTCCACTTCCAGTCTAACTCTGACCTCCGGTTGCCAACAGGTAGTAGGAACAGGGTTGATGCTAGACATACCCCCCGGGCTGATAGGTGAGATCCATCAACCCTGGGGTCACTCTTGTCTGGAACCAATAGCTGCCCCAGCATAATCTTGCCTGGGCACCAAGGAATATGTGTATTACTAGCTAACCTCCAGAAGGAAAACATCAAAATCAAGAAGAATCAAATAGTGGCTTACATACATCTAATCCCTTCTTCCAAGTACAGCAGCACAAGACTACTGGGAACCCTAAGCAAACTTGGGTTACCTAATGAAGGAGATCTTGGAGTTCACTCCCTGGTCCCACTGGAGAGTTTGGCAAATTTAACTACAGAGGAACAGGAAAAGGCCACCACCCTCTTTGAAAAGTATTGAGAGGTATTTGCCAAAGATGACTTTGACCTTGGTTGTGCTACAGATGTACAGCATCATATCAAAACAGAAGGAGAACAGCCCATTTGTCTTAGACCTATCAGGAGGTCTAAGGTTGCTGAAGAGACAGTGATGGAGGAGATTCAGCTATTGATTGAGCGTGGCATGCTGATTCCCTCCAAGAGCCCCTGGGCCTCACCTGTTCTCATTGTCAAGAAGAAGGATGGATCAAACCAAGTAGTCATAGACTATAGACAATTAAACAAGATCACCAAGAAAGATTCTTACCCACTACCCCAGATAGATGATGCACTAGACAAACTAGGTGGGGCCAAATACTTCTTGGCCATGGATCTGATATCAGGCTACTGGCAAATTGACCTCCCCCCAAAGAGCAGGAGAAGTGCGCTATCATCACCAGCTCTGGGCTGTTCCAACCCACCAGGATGCCACAAGAGCTATGTAACGCCCCAGCTACATTTCAGCGTGCTATGGATACCATACTTGGTGACCTCAAGCTTTCCTGTGTCCTGGTATATCTTGACGACATCAACGTCTTCTCCCGTACCTTTTCAGAGCACCTCCAACACTTAGAGGAGGTTTTCCAACAGCTCTTGTCTGCTAATATGAAGATTAAGCCCCGTAAATGTCAGTTCTTCAAAGATCAGCTAGAATATCTTGGCTTTGTCATAGACAATACAGGTCTATGCCCTCAACCTGCAAAGATAGAGGCTATCAGCTGCATGAAACACCCTGACAGAAAACAGGATGTCCAGGTTTTTCTGGGTATGGTTGGCTACTACTTCCAGTTTATACCACACTTTGCATCCACTGACAAACCCTTTTTTGTGCACTTGCAAGGACTTGGCAAGGAGGGCACGGCAGCAGAATCCTAACAGTAGGATTGGGTTTGTACTAAGCCAAACAGTTAGCAGAGAGGAAGCAAGAAGGGGACGTTACCTTGTTGCTGCTATTACTGGACGTGTAATAAGTGAACTCCTCTAGAAGCATCTAGGGAGGGCGTGCTGAAGTACAAAAGAACACACAAAAGAAGAGAGTATGTAGAACTTAGGCTTTATTGAAAATAGAATAGAAATATATAATGTAGTTTTTAACACAGAATAAAGTGGGGTAAAAGGATCACATGTCACTTATTTAAGTGGACTGGGGATCCTGAACATAAGACTTTAAACCAGAAATTGATACCACTCTTTTTATGGGAGGGGTATAATTTTGAGCACCAAATTTGAAAGGTAGGAGATTTGAATCTACCCCTAGATTCAATCCCATCTCAGGCAAAATCAACAGTGTCTGGATGTGGCTATTCACGACATTGCTCCCTCCTGGATTGGCCTGAGGGGGGTATACTTGAGTAAGAACTTGGCATGGGCACAGGCAAAGGGACGTCCACTGGACAAGAGTTTGATGGTGTACTCAGAGCCTCTTTTGAAGGTAACCTCAAGGGGGCCAATCCATAGGGAGTCAAGTTTATGTGCACGACCTCCAACTTGGCGTTGATAGTAGAGTACATAGTCGCCTATTTGGAACTCAGGAAAGGGGCCCTATTGGCATTATCTGTAGTGAGTTCTAGCATATTGGTCTTGTAGGTGGTAGTATAGGTAGTGGCTTGAATGTCAATGATACAATTAACTAGCAATTTGATGTGCTATTTGGGAATATTGGAAGAGTCTGCTTCAATCAATGAAATCCCTAGTAGAGAGGGGGTGGTGGCTTCTTAACCATACAACATGAAAAAAGAAGAGAACTCAGTGACTCAGTGTTTAATGAGACAGTAAGCAAAAATGGCCGCTGGTAGGTACATGTCCCAATTCTCAGCATCAGAGTAGGCTAGCTTTTGCATGATAGATACTAAGGAGGAGTTAGCCCTTTCAACCATCCTGTTGGTTGAAGGATTATAAGGGGCAGAGAAGGACTGATGGGATCCTAGCGCTTCTACAACTGACGTGACTAATTGAGCATTGAATTTGGAACCATTATCAGAGAGAAGGACTTGTGGGCATCCGTGACAGTAGAAAATGTCCTGGAGGAGGAAAGCAGCTGTAGTCTTTGCAGTGATGTCCTTAGTAGGCCTGGCCTCAACCCATTTACTGAAGTGGTCAACAGCCACTAGAATGAACCTACAGCCAGAGAAAGATCAAGGTAATAGACTGACTGCATCTATACTGACAGTATGAAAGGCGTGTTGCGGGGGGACCGATTTGAACTCATGAGCAGAGGCGCGGGGATGTTGGAGCTGGCAATCATGGCAACTTGCAAGTACATATGGAATTAGCAAATGAAGGTTCTCCCAATATTAGTGTTTCTGTAGCCAATTGTGAGTTTTGGCAATACTGCCATGCCCAGTATCTTTGTGAGCTTGAAGGACCAGGGAGAGACAAAGACTAGGGCGGATATATGGTAAGTATTGGTGGTTGACTTTCTTGAATAATTGGTGGTTGCGGATCAAGGTGTCCTGAGATAGCTTCTGCAAGGCTAAACGTACTTCCTCTGTTTCACCATCCCAAGCAGAAGAATAGCCGATTAGTTCATATAGCCAATCAGCTTCTGCGGGGTGGAGAGCTAAGATGGGCATACAAGATAGTCCATCCGCATTTTGGTGCTGGATTCCAGGCCGATGGATCACCGTGAAGTTGTAACCTTGCAAGCAGAGGGCCCATCTGGCCAGACGCCCTTCTGGTTCCTTCAACTGTTGTAGCCATTTGAGGGACGCATGATCAGTAACTACTGTGAAGTGGGTGCCATATATGTAATGTCTGAATTGCTTGACTGCATACAGGACGGCTAGACACTCTTTTTCAGTAACACTGTAGTTTTTCTCATGTTTGTTCAGAACTTGGGAGGTGTATGCCACAGGGTGATCAACACCCTCATCATCTAGCTGGGCAAGGATGGCCCCAATAGCCAAGTCGCTTGCATCAGTATAGAGGATGAACTCCTTGTCGTAGTCAGGGTACACCAGGATAGGGGCCTCTTTAAGTTTCTGCTTTAATCCTTCGAAGGCCTGTTGCTGGCTGGACGTCCACTCAAAAGGAACATTATGTAGGAGCTGCACTAGGGGTTCACTAAGATCAGCAAAGTCAGGAATAAACTGTCAATAGTAGCCCATCATTCCCAGGAAGACTTGAACTTCACGCAAATTAGTCGGTGGTAACATTCTATCAATAGCCTCTACTTTTTTTGGCATGGGTCTAATGCCTGTCTGAGTAACTTTGTGTCCCAGGAACTCTAAGCGCTCTTTAAAGAAGGCACACTTAGAGGGCTTGAGTTTAAGCCCTGCTTCTCGGATCTTGATGAAGACTTCTTTGAGGTGAGATAGGTGATCAGTGAAGGTGGCACTAAGACAGTTATGTCATCTAAATAGACCAGGACACATGAAAGTTTGAGGTCGCGGAGGATGGAATCCATGGCCCTCTGAAAAGTGGCGGGAGCGTTACAGAGTCCTTGGGGCATGCGAGTGGGCTCAAACAATCCTTCTGAGGTGATAAGAGCAGCTTTGTTGGTCCTCAGGGGAGAGGTCAACCTGCCAGTATCCAGAGGCTAGGTCCATAGCAGAGAAAAAACTTAGACCCGCCAAGACGCCTGAGTGCATCATCAATGCGTGGTAAGGGGTAAGAGTCCTTCTTGGTCAGGGAGTTTAGACGGCGGTAATCCATGACAATGCGGTGTCCACCATCCTTTTTCTTAAGAATCAGCAAGGGAGACGCCCATGGACTTGAGAAGGGGCCTAAAAGTCCAGCATCCAGTAGTTGTTTGATCCTTGGAGACCTGAGCATCTTCTACTCTACTGCGGCAATATGGCTTAGCGCGGAAGGGGAGGCATCACCTGTATCTATCTGATGTATGACACCCTTAGCTAGACCATAATCAGTGCTTTCCCTAGCAAAGATATCAGAGAACTGATCCTAGAAGAGCAAGTACTTCCTTTTGTTGTACAGGTAGAGAGCTGTGGGAAGTCCTCCGCGGTGAACAGGGATAACACGTGAGGTTCATCCTCAGGCAGGTTGAAATCATTGAATGTACCAAAGGGGTGTAGTGACAGTACATCAGCGGCATTGAGGAGGCGTCCATGACCAACTACCTGTCCTCTAGACACCGTAATGGGTTGGGGAGTTAGATTAGCCAACAGCAGATGGATAGGCTCTTTATGAGAAACGTCCAGGATGCCTGGACATAGATGAGGCTCCAATCGGCCTAAAGAGGACAGGGAGTACAACTCTAAGAAGGTGCGGCCAGGCAACTCATAGGAGATTTGAGAGTCCATTATAACTTGGAAACCAGGAGGGATGGTAACAGCTGATGTGGCAAGAAGTGGTACTCCTTCAGAAGCGTCACAAGAAGGAGGGGGACACTTCATGTTGGAGGAATGGGTGCAGTATTTCAGGGTGAAGATACCAGAAGGATATTCTAACAAGCAGGTCTTCAGGCGTTTTCCAGGAAGTTTATCAGGTTCCTCAAATATAAGTGGGATTTTGTACCCAAGGATAGAGAGGAATCCTTCCTTCAGATTGATGATGCCATTGTACTTGCGTAGAAACTGGGTCCCAATTAACAGGTTGTAGCTGTTGTTCTTGAGTACCACGGCAGGGGCAGCTAAAAGGAGTTTGCCAAATCTCATAGGCAGAGCAGAATACGCACCAAGGGCTCTGGTCATGGATAGGCCAGCTGTACCATAAGTCTGGTGATAGTTGAGGTCTGGAGCCAATTTGAGCTTCTTGACAAGTTTAGACAAAACAACGTTAACGGGGAATCCTGTGTCCAAGACAGCTTTGATCTTAACCTTCTGTACAGATATTTCTATCTGAGTTGTGGTACGCCCAAACGGAGGAAGGACTGTTAAGACATCTTGTGCTTCAGCCAATTCCTTATCCCATTTCTTGATCATGCACCTTAAGCCAGGGAATTCCTTATAGACCGTTTGCAGAGGGAGAGCAATAGAGACGTTTTGAAAGACAACATTAGCTACTTCAGCAGCTTCTTCTGATGACTCTACAAGGACGGGGGCTCTAGCAGCTTGCATAAGGTATGGGCAAGCAACTACTTTTTTAGCTTCAGGGGAAGGCTTGGTGGTAGTAGTTGTTTTGCCAGAACGTAACTTGTAGGGGACTGTGATGGTCTCAGGTACCGCTAAGACAGAATAGCCATAGGCTTCCTGATCTTCTGCATCATTTTCACTGGCATCAGATTCATTGGAGATATCATGGAATAGGTGTAGAATGGGAGGAGGTAGGGCTGCAGATCCTGATAACACAACAGACGGAGGGGGGAGACTGAGGATTTGAGTCAACCAAGAGCATCTCCGCCTCTAGGTTGACGTCCCTTTTCCCGAGTGTGACCTGGGATCAGCTCCCTCAACCTTAGGGTTGGTGCACACGCGGGAATGATGCCCAACCACGCCGCAGTTGTGACATCCTTGGCGTTTAGGCTGGTTTTGGGCATCCATAGCCAAGATGCGTGGAGCACAGGAAGAGGACCCTGACAAGGAAGCAGCCCAGTTTTCTCTAACTACTGTCCCAGAGTGGATGAGATGCATATCCTGCAAGAGATTCTTAATACTCTTCATGAAAGTAAGCATAGATTTATTAGCTTTGAAATAAAGACAAAGAATCTGGTTGACTTTGAGGGCTTGGATGCAAGCAGTATAGACTTTGTGAGCAGTCAATTGTTTTCAAGTGATTAGTTGTTGACCCTCCATATAGAATCTATCAGCAAACTCGGCCAATGTTTTTTTTTGTTTTGAAGGCTATATGCATGAAGGCATCTTTATTGACTTCCAGACTGAGGTCTCCTCCAAACTTGTCAATTAGTAGTTGCTTCATATCTTCCCAAGACGTAATAGACGGCAGTTCAGGAACAACTACTTCTTGACAGGTAGGGTGGAGGCAGGTCAGGATGTGCTCCTTCTTTACCTCATCAGAGGCTCTTCTTATTGCAGTCTCATATATGGTAATGAACGCGGCTATAGTAGAGGTTTTAGGATCAAACACCTGTTTGAAAGTGGGCTTGAAGTGGGCCTCAGGAATTGGCCCAGTATTATTATTACTGTCTACCATATTGATGTGGGGGTAAGAGTTGGCTTCCAGCTCAGCAGGGGGCTGAAGGGACCATAACTGACAAACACTTCCTTCTAGGATGTCTAGGGCCTCACAATTTTGGACACCTTTACTTGCTGTAGCCAATATTTTTATATCTATAGTATCAAGACGTTGGCCCTGATTTGCAACCACTGTAGATAACTCAGCAATACAGGAGGTCAAAGTGGGGCCAACAGATAGACAGGGAGAGAAGTGGTCATTTACTGAATCAATTAGCTCATTCAGCTCCTGGAAATCTTTGTCTAAGTTGGAGTGAGCGTCTCTGAGTCAATCCACTTCATTAGCAATGACAACCAACTCATTAGCACAATGGATATGAGACTGTTCATTTGTGCCTGGGCAGCACCCACCAGCCAAGGACGCCTTGTGAGTAGCCAAGGCAGCAGTCAAAGAAGCCTGTAACTCAGCAAGCTCTTGTTGCAGTTCCTCTACGTGGGTGGTTAGTGTGGCCACTTGAGAATCAGGTTGTGGTAGTGGGGGAGGAGGTCCTTGGCTACGGGTGGTCATGCATAGTTCCTTGATGGCATCCCACAACCACTGCTCTCTGCTGTCTAGCTCTTCAGGAGGGGGAGTTGGAGGGGCTTCAGAAGCAGACCTGGTTAGTTCTTCAATTTGTGCTTTTAAGTCTTGAATAATGGTGTTAGAGGCAGCTCATTCCTTGTTTATGATGTCTTGTAGCCTCGCACCTTCTTGTCATAAAGAAACAGATAACTCCTGCATTTGTGTACTTGTGTATATCCGGAACTCATTTAGTTGACTTACTAGTTGTTTGAAGTCAGACCATTTTAGATCTAGGTCAAGTCCACCTGAGCCTGCCAGGGTTGCTGCATCTTGTGAAACTCTTCCAACTGCTCCTGCACATACTCAGGTACAGAGTTTTGGATATGATTGACAGTGGCAAGAAGACAGGTTTGTGGCAGAGATGTTGTCTTGCTGGTTGTCAGAGATGAGCAAGAATAGGGCATGAGCCCATTTTTGATAGGCAACACAACTGATCCAATGGCTTGTCGCAGCAGCTTGAAGGTTGTTCATTTCTTGTGTGCAAAGTCTGAGTGTCATCTGGTGGTGGACAAGAGCCAGGGTGGACAAACTGGGTTATTAGCGAGCAGATGGTGTCATATAATGAGAGGCAAGCTTGGGGGAGATTATGACTCATAATCAGCTCAAGGTAGTTGGTATGTTCCACATGAAGCTGAAGGCTAGGAAGGGCGCCTTCAC
>CAKOGF010000387.1:0-10973 GCA_933228935.1 Pemphredon lugubris
TATTGAATATTTTGGTTACACTGCTTGTATTAACTGTCTGCCCCTATTTCAAACTTCACAATAGGCCCATCTGCCCGACATTTGAAACTATTTCACAGCTTGGGGGTGCTATCCCACAATTATTTACAACCAGGGTCGCGTGCTGAAGTTGACCTCTTCCATGGCTAGCATCAACCCACCTGCACAAATGACAAGTTTAACTCAGAAGCTCTCAAGTCAAAACGAGACAGTTTGGATCCAGATTGGTAAGTAAAGGAAGGATTTCTTCTTCTAAATCATCAGGAGCCCTAGCTGAACAAATGTCTGATTTCGAGCGAGCTAGGTAAGGTCTTGATGAATCAGCCTACCGGTCACAACCCCTATTCATTTTCCGCGCTTTTCAAAATAGCTACTTTATGTCGGGGGTCGTGAGCAATACCAAAAGGTGGTCTTATTATTGATTTTGTACTCAATTCATCTGTCAATAGGCCACTGATTTTTTCCAGCGTGCCTTAAACATTGATGGAAACAATGGAGAGGTTTGGGGTGCTCTAGGTCACTGCTTTTTAATGATGGATGAGCTCCAAAAAGCTTACTCTGCATATCAGCAAGCCCTATATCATCTTCCCAATCCCAAGGTTAGATTCTCTATTTTTCGTAGGTTTCTTATTTTTTAAGGATCCTAAGCTATGGTATGGTATCGGAATTCTATATGATCGGTATGGTTCACTCGATTCATGCCGAAGAAGCATTTTCAGCTGTCATGAGGATGGAACCGAAATTTGACAAGGGGAATGAAATATACTTCCGGCCTCGGCATTATATATAAACAACAAAGGTAAATTTGATTTTAAGGTCTACAGGTATAGCTCCTTTAATTTTTACTTTGTTAATAATTTTTTAAAAGTGTTTTCGCTACATTCTCCATGCACCCCCTCGTCCCTTAACTGAAGTTGACATTTGGTTTCAAATTGGCCACGTTTAATGAGCAACAAAAAGAGGTACATGATGATTTTAATTAGGTATTTAGTCTTTATAGTATGTTTTGGCGAAGGAGGCCTACGAGAGAGTGTTGGCCGAGAACTCCGCTCATGCCAAAGTCCTCCAACAGTTAGGGTGGCTCTACCATCAACAGAGTGCTCCCTATTGTGATCAAGAAAAAGCTATATCCTACTTGAACCTTTCAATTGAAGCAGGTATAAATTTACTACTTTAAAAACTCTTAAACTTACATGCCAACATAGATAACAACGATGCTCAAACTTGGTACCTTTTGGGCCGTTGCTACATGGCTCAGTCTAAATTCAATAAGGCATATGATTCTTACCAACAGGCTGTGTAAGTTATAGTCAAAATTCAAACTAAAGTTTAGCTACCGCGATGGTCGCAATCCTACATTCTGGTGCTCAATCGGCGTTCTGTATTATCAAATCAACCAATTCCGGGATGCGCTGGATGCATATAGCAGGGCTATTAGACTTAACCCCCACATTTCTGAAGTTTGGTAAGTGTTTTAATTGAGCATATATTTAATCATCAGGTATGACCTTGGGACGCTTTATGAGTCATGTAATAATCAGATTGATGATGCGCGTGATGCCTATAATCGCGCCTTGGAGTTGGATCCCAATAATCCTCTCATCAGGGCCCCGCCTTGCATATCTCAATAGCAGCCAGACTGGTGGCAAGTAAAGAGTTTTATCGTAATTCTACTAACCCATCAGTGTACCAGTGCCACAGGACGTCAATCCTTCTAACTACCCTAACAATGGTTTCTCTGGGTCCCAACGGGCAGTTCAGTCAGGTACAACTTATCTTGAATTTTTCTCATTGTAACAGGGGGCCATTGGGACCTCCACCCGGTGTTCAGAGCTTCCCTTCAAGGCCGGAAAATCTAGGCTCAGTCCCTCCGCCCTTGGTAAGGAAGCATCCTGGTTCTTCTAATGATCAGCAATTCACCCAGGGTAATGGGGAACGTCCCCCAACTTCAGGCTCAGAGTTGCTCGCGCCACTTGGCCATCCCAGCAAGCTGTCTTCACCCACAGTCCGTCGGTAACCAGAATTTGCCAAACTTGATGCGTGACGAACAAGGTCCGCTTGGCAGAGATGGGTCCCATGGGAGGCCGTGGCCATCCTGCAGATCATCACATGGGCCACGATGGCTTCCGACCGCCCTTGTCCCAGCATGGATACCGTCAACACATGAAGCGTCCCTGATCTCCCCGGTGGACCTGATGGGCGTAAGATGAGCTGTCCTTCCCCTGGCATTCGCCCTCCACCTCATCAGCGCATGCCTGACGGTGGCTACTACCACGATCCCCATCACAACGATCGTAGGGATTATGAGGACCTTTACAAGCAGCGCGGCCCCCCACCTCCTGGGTATCGTCATGAACAACACCATGGACTGTCTAATCCTTTTGGTGATCGACACGGTTTTCCTGACCACGGCTACCCTGGTGACCGCCGCCCTCCACCACCACGCCCCATGCACCATCCCATTCATGACCGCAATCAGAACGATGATCGCGGCTTCCATCTTCCAGATATCCGTAATATGCACGATGACAAGCAGCGCTCTCTCCCTCCTCATATATCACGACCCTCTGACCCCCTAAAGCAGGATCCCCGAGGCATGGGTCGATATGTCGATGAAGACTACGATGGAGCCGCTGACACACTTGCCAGCATCAGCGAATCTGGGCCTGCCTTTAAATCCAAGTCTAAGCAAAATTCTGGTGATCCTTCTTCTCATTACATGATGGGTCAGCGCTCAACCCCTCTTCGCTCTCGCCAAGGTCCATTCAACTGCTGACTCCCACCACGAAAACAACCCATCAAAATCACCCGCTCAAAATTCTGCTCAAGCCTCTTAACACCAGCCCAAGCTTATTTACTCGCCCAGCTGATTAAATGTTGTTTAAAATAGAGGGGCTCTTATTTATATCTTCCTAATCAGGAACTTACAATTTCAAGTTGAGGCTTTGTAAATGAGATGCTTAGTTCTTGTAGCTTCGTCATCTGAGAGATTGAGCCTTGTTCTTTCAGATAAATCCGATAAGGGTAGCCCAAAGGAAGTTCTCTTTATCTATAATGCTTATGGTTTAGCCTAGATAACAAATCTATTATATCTGAGCATGAAAAAATATGCGCTCAATAAATATTGACCAAATAATTGTTAGAAGCTTAGTATGACTTAACCTACTGTCAACAGTCTTCTTGTGCCTCAAGAGTCATTATTCTACTATATGAATCCACAGAAAGCAGCATAAACGTGAATGCTCAAAAAAGATGAGCCTCACCTACTCTCGCTTGGAAAGGAGAAATCGGCTTAACATAGTAAAAGCCTTATTTAGCTTACGATAAAAATATCCAGAAAAGCCTAAAAGTAATTGACATGTAATCTCACAGCAGAGTTGAGTTCTCGCACACGCTTTGATTAAATATTCCTTTTTAAAATATGAAGACTTATTAATACACATCTAGAACCTTAATCTGCTTTAAATCAACTCGCTTAAGCCAGATCTTAAATCATCTATCTGCTCCCTATTCTGGTCCCTCTGTTATAATAGCTGTAGAAACATAATCATAGACAAAAAATTAATTGTTACAATCTTTAATTCTAAACAGTACATTAGTTGTTTAAATAAACATGACCAAAATATTTAATTGCACGAGGCTTTATTTTTATTCTTCAAGCGTTCAGGTTATTCTTTATTAAAGAACCTACCATTCTTATGACTTTAGTCTAGCCGTCGCAAGGTTTTAGGGGTTATGATAACCGAATCATAATGTCATAATCTATCATTTATAACAAATACGATCCATCGAACAAATGGAGCAGGCAGGTAAGAATCAAAGGATCCCAATACATCAATGTAGTTTAGGCCAAAGATATATCAGAACCAACAGAAAGAAATCCCACTCTGAGGTATAGTTGGGTAGTTAAAACCTGTAGAATACATTCAAATTGGAGATATGTTGGGCGGATATCATTTTTAACTTACCTTGCCCAAAGAGCCTGAAATTTTGATATGAGCCCACTCGCCTGATTTAAAAAAGCCTGGTATTTGGTGAGACACTCAAAATTTTATTGTGGATTAGAACCCTTATCTTAAACATACTATCTGCCAAGTTTGTTGATCCTGGAGGAATTAAGTTTATTATTGGAGCCATTTCTTGTCATGGTGCAGGAGTGTGTTTATATGGATTAGCCTGCATAACAACAAGCTTGTGACAGCCAAGAATGTGAGAATCTTGCAGGCATGGGCCATTGTTGGCTAAAAGAGGGTGCCTAACCAGGGGTTAGAACTTCTCTGCTCATATGGATGGTAGTGAGAATGTCTTGCAGTCATTGTACCATATGAGGTGCCTAAAACTTACCAATAGGGCAGCTGAAAAGAAAAGTAGCTGTATGCAAACCTAATGAGTGGAAGTGTTTAGGAAGTAAAGGTGGTTCCTTTGCCTCACAAAACCTCAAACTAACCATTTGGTGGCAACCTAGCAGTGGGGAATGTTATATGGAGATGCTAGGGATAGAAATTATTGGAGGGAAACCAATATTTCTGGAACAGGGAAAGAACTGGGAGTTTTTCAATGTTCTGTATCATTAGAAAAAGCTTGTCAATGATCTAGGGGCATCTTAGGGATGTGTTACTAGGATAATCAGTGTCTTTGAAATAGAGAAAAGACTAGGAAAATACTAACAGCTGACTTTTTATTCTACTAACAAAACAGAGGATTAATTATAGACTAGTAAGGGGGCATATTCTATATATGTATTAGGAATAATTAATGACAGATTTATGAGGTTTATGTACTAATAAAAATGGGAGAAAAACATAGGGATTTCTATGTTTTTCAACATTTTTAGGCTTAGGGAAACCTTTCAAAAGGTCTTGCAATTTCTTCAGAGGAGGCTAGAATGCCCAAATGGCAATAGGCAAGCTCAGAGAAACATTTGGGACGGATCAATCCAGAGAAAACTTGGATTTCATAGGGAAACATAGGAAAAAGGACTATTTGGGTCATGGCAAAACATTATAAGTTGATCCGAACCGCAGAAAAACTCAAGAAACCAATCCAAACCCCAGAGAAACCTCAAAACAGGGAAAACAGAGTGGATGACCTAATTGAGAAGCTTTAAACAAAAAATCTAAAGTTCAGAGAAACACAAACACCAACCTGAGGTTTGGATAAACTTGTCAGGATGATCTGGAACCTTTCTAGGGCAGTTTTGGGGCCTAATTGGTCATGTTTAAGGCCTAAGCTATTAATGAGAAATGTTTGGGCCATCAAGAAGAAAGCTTAAAGAAGAGTCAAAGCACATTGTGGATGCTTTAAGATTTATTAAAAGGTAAAATAAAAGGCTAAAATTATAGGAAAACAGGTGAAAAACAATGGTTTTAGCCTTTGAATGAGACCAGACCAATATGATAGGCCATGGGAAAGTTTCTGAGACCTCTGGAGAAGACCATGGATCAAGCCTTGGCATGTGAAGACAGGACAAAAGCTAGACTGCTTGACTAAAGAGATTATAAGAATGGCTGATTGATGGTCTCAATCAACCATGCAAATCATGCAAAGATGCAATGTGGCAATGAGATGAAATGCAAGCATGGAATCAAGCATGAAGATGGACATGAAGATGAAGACAGAGAGCTTGGACTAGACCTTGGAGCACATCTTGGAGAGCTTGGACTAGATTTTGGACACCTTGGAGGATACCAGAAAGGACTTGGAACAGGGATTAACAGAAGGTTTCTAAGGGTATCTTCTGCTTAATAAAGATATTCTCAACCCCCAATCTGATATTGACCTTGAGAATAAGCCTGGATAGTGCTTTGACCTTAGAACTGGTATAAATGAAGAAGAGAACCCCAACCTAGCTGGACCCTGGCTATGATCCAGGACACACCTTGATGGCTGAGAGAAAAATTGCATCACATGAGCCCAACACAGTGATGCTGATCTCAAAGCATCACAAAGCTGATTAGCAACAGTATATACAATCACCTTGATATGCTGTTCTGCTGCTTGAAGATCAGAAAAGAAAATGGAAATGAGCTCTTCTAGTCACATAACAAGGTGCCAGCAAGCAGTTGGCTGAAAGATAACTACAAAGAGATCCACAAGTAGCTGATAAGAAACTTCTAACTTCTTGGATATTACTAATGAAAAAATATGCTTTACTAGTATGAAGGGTCCAAGTTGCTGTGGAGGGATGGGGGTGTGCCAACTCGCTTTGCTGTACCCAGCCTGACTCTTTCCAGTTTCCATGTGTTGTAATCAAGCTTCAGCAAGCTCTGTCTCTAACTGTGCAATCCGCTGATTTAGCTCCAGATTCTTGTTAGAGAACTGTAGTAAATCCTCCTTCAACTTTGTAACTAACTTCATGGCCGCCTCTTCTTTTCAATTACTGCTTTCCTGTTCTTGCTCCAAGGTAACCTTCAACCAACCAAGTATCTTTTCAAAGGCCAAAACCAGGTTATGAGCATTCCATGCAAATACCTGATTCTCTTGTGATGGAGTCCCTGATTTGCTAAAGAAGTCCTTGAAAAATTCCCTGTATGCAGCCTTCACATTGCCTAACAATTCCTTGGGTAAAGTCAAAGCCACCTCCAGGGAACCCCACGATTCTTCCAACAATGAAGATGGGATCTCCTTTCAGAGAGCATTAACTTCAACCTTAGAAAGGTTAAACTTTGTTTTGGACCAATTGAAAGAAGAATTCATAAAGTCAAAAATAAAGTAAGGGGAAAGCAACCACCATCATTGTGATATATTTTATTAAGTGTTTTTTTCCATCTTTTTATACCAGCCTCTGGTACTTCCTTTGCTGAAAACCCCTTCCTGGGAAATCCATTCCTGATTTCTAACCTTGAATGGTGACATACTGCGTCAACCAATCAGAACCAACCTATAAAGACCACCATATTATTATTCCCTAAGAATTGATCTTGTTAATCCCTTGAATCACCTGATCTAATTCCTGGGACATTCTCTAACCATATTTGAAGTGTTTGTAGCACCAAATATAGCAACCTGATAAGATACCCTTATCTCAGGATCCCTATTCTTAGCCCCACCTAGGAACTAAGAAATCCAACTAATCAAGCCACCTTTGTCCTGAACTTTACACACTCAAGCCAATGTCTGTACCCTATAACTGACTTCCCGGCAATCACAGCCAAGTACCTGTTAACTAAACCTTCCCTGTATAGTTAGCAACCTGGAGACACCAAGTCTCACTGTTTTGAACCTCCAAAACAGTTAACCAATACCTTTAATCAGCACCTGCTAATTAATTCCTAGGTATTTTCCTAAAGACCACCACCTTAGTGACTTCTTTGACCACCTAGGTCAACCTAATGCCTCAGCAGGCCCATTTCTGAACGCCCCAGCACCTGGGAAAACCACTAGGTGGCGCCTCAGCGCATTTTTTTATAAGATTTTGCTGTGGTGGCGCCTTAAACCATTGTGCAATTTTATAAGTGGTATTTTCTTCACCTTTTCCACCTAGGAAAGAAGAAAGTATCATTTATATCATTTATCCTAAATAAAAATTTAATATTGGGGAATCTTTATTAAACAATTTTGCCGAGTTACAGTTGTATGGTCACAGTTGCCTTGGTTAACTTTTTCTAAAGTATCCTTTACTTCAATTATATTTGTATAAAATAAAGTAAATTATAGTTTTCATGCCAGTTTAAAAGGAATTTTTTATAAAGCATTAAGCTCTTGTGCCATGCAGAAATATGATGCTTCTAACTTTTTTTAGTCAGTCTATTAACCTAAATTGCTGGCTTCAGCCCTCAAGTCTGGTCTTTCAGCTAAAATAATGGCTTAAATTGTTTTATTTTTCTTTTATAGAAATCTTTTATTCTAAATCTATTATTCTCTTATGTGAAATTAATCAGGTAAAATTATTTTGTGGCTGAGAAGAGGCAACCTCCTGAATTAACTCATATAGTAAGAAGCATTCTCCATGTTAACAATCTAAAAAAATGTCTTGTTTGTATTATTTTACTTAAAAGCTCAAAATAAAAGCTAGCTTTAAAGTTTAACATCAAGATCAATTATTTAAGCCAGAAAAAACAATATGTTAATAATAAAAATAATAAAAATATTTTTGAAATTGTCAACATTGAGTTTGTTTCTTGCTGTATGAGTTAATTTTGACAGTTTTCTGAGAAGATAGTTGTCAATTGGGTAGGCTACACCATCTCAAAAACGGCATCTCAAATTATGCCATCTTGAAAAACAGCATCTCAAATTTACGGCATCTCAAAACAAAATTTTGAAAATGGCATCCTAAATTACGCCATCTCAAATCTACGCCATCTCAAAAATATAGCAAAACGGCATCTCGAAAACAGCATTTCAAATAGAAAAAAGACAAAAAAAGAAAATACTTAAAATTGATAAAAAATATAATAATAAAAAATAAAAAAACATGAGTAGACTAAAAAGACCCTCAGAATTTTATTTCTGCAATAAAAAAAGGAGGTTAATTCAAGGCAACATTGCAATATAAAGCACTAAAGTCAAAAAGCCAAAAAAGGCTTTTTTGACCTTGTTGTTTGCAAATTAAGCTATATATTATATATAAACTATGCTAAAAACTACTATATTTATGTATTAGTAAGAATAAACAAAATAAAATGATACCAAAGTGAGGATTTATTGGCAAGAGCAATTAGACATTATTTGATAATACAAAAGAGATAGACTGGAGGTGCTCAAGTTTTCTATCCTTGGCATAGTACTTGAGCACTGCCTTGCTGACGTCTTGGTACTTGACCACAGTCTTGGTCTGCTTGGGGGGGGTCATCCTTTGTTCTCATCCCAGTCTTGGACTGGCTGGCAGAGATGGACTGCTGGGTCTTCAAGTGGGCCATGATCTTGTTGAACTTAGGCTTCTTGACCCACACCCTGGTAGCAAACTGGCTATGCCACCCTTCAAGAGAAGAGGTGGTCTTGATCAGGCCATCCTTAACCTTTCTGAAGCAGTTCCAGGTGATTTTATCACCTCCCTTTCTGATCTGGCGCGCCCCTTGAAAGACTCCAATCCATTGAGTTTCAAAGTACTCAATAAAGGGACCAAAGGTTTCCTGGTTGGCGGTAATGTAGGGATGGCGCATCAGCGCTTCATAGAAGGCATTGACCTCCTCTTTCCTCAATAGAGCCAGGGCAGCAAAGCAATTGAAGACATCTTTGCCCTTGTGGGTACCATCAGCATTGATCAGCTCATTAAGAGCAGGGACCTTTTGGAGGCGGCGGCAGAGGGCTTGACAGAAGTGGAAATAACATCCCTGGGGGGAGCTCTTGAAGACCTTGACAAAGGCATTGGCCTGGGCTTGCTCAAAGTCAACCACAAGGTGAGTGTGATAGGGCATGCTCTCAGCTTCTTTTCTGGGGGCTTCTTCTTCTTCCTGGGAGGGGGTTTTCTTCTTTTGTCCTCTGGTCTCCTTGGGCGGCTTCTCAAGAGTTGGAATTATTTCATCCAGTTTACTCTTGAGGATGGTCAGGGCACGGAAATAAGTGTCCTGCTTCTTGTTGGGGAGGAAATAGAACACCAGGGGAAGGACTAGGTTACCTACCTGTCCGTGGATGTTCCAGAGCTGACTGAAGAGCTTGGGGCAGGTGGAGAAGGTCCCATCAGCTAGCCAGGTGGTGCACATCAGTAGATTTTGCAAATCCTGACTGGTGACAAAGCAGATGATGCGCTCCTGGCATCAACACCATTATCATGGAGGAGGAATTGCTCTCCATGCTTTGATAGCTTCTGCTCATCAGTCAAGATAAGCTTGTCAATAGAGGTGACACTGACTCCCTCTGTGCTCTGAGCATACCTCTGGTCTGTAAAGTACCGCTGCAACTTGCTTGAATCACCAACAGAGGAAAGTTGCAAGTCATTGAGATGGAGGAGGGCTTCATTGACAACCTCAGTTGAGGTTTTATCCCTGGTAGTTGGGAGGACCTGGCAGAGGTACCAGCGTATAAGCTGGTACAAGGCATCAAATGGCTCAGCACAGTCATGGTCAACTGTGAGTGCCTTGAATTGGGTGAAGCCATAAGTAGTGAGGTGGGCAGGACAGCCAAGGCTCTCACACTTGAAGTGATGCTGACAGAGAGGCTTCTTCTCATCATTGCAGCTAAATATGTACCCCTTATAGACAAATCCAGTGCCACTTTTCTTGGTCATGATGGGGTAGGCCTCAGGGTAGGTGGTGGGGACAACAAAGGTGCCATGCCTGTTGCAGATGTTGCCAATAGTGTGGATATCCCACACTTTGATATCTGCATCCTGGGGAGCGCCAGACTCAGGCTGTTGGTCTTCTTGTTCAGGCTCTGATGCAGGAGTGAAATTGTGACTGAAGTGTAACTCCTCTTGAGGGTTGAAGGGGGGTACACAAAAGGGGAGTATAGAGGAGTGGGTCTGGGTTCCTCTGGCTCAGGTGAGGGGTTGGGGGTCTTGGCAGGTCTTTTAGCCTTAGCAGGCTGCTTTTTTGGGGATGCCTTGGCCTTTTTTTGGGGGGGTATTCTTGTCCTTGGAGGCCTTGGACGCAGCTTTGGAAGTGGACTTGGGAGGCATCTAAGTGTGAATTAGTATCAAAAAAGTCATATTTATGGGTCCAATTTTTAAAGCAAAAAATATATAGTTGTCAGTATAAAATATATACTTTTTTATTACATAATGTTGTAGAAAAAGATAAAGAATTTAATGTCTTAAAATTTGAATGGTTTTTATTATTAAGATGAAACCTTTTACTTAGGGCAAAAGTACATGAAAAACTATGATATTTAGTGAAAACTGGCATTCAAGATGGCGTTTTTGAAATGCCGTAGTTGTGATGGCGTAAGCCAAAAACATAGGGATTTTGTATATTTTTTATTTTAAATTAAAAAAATTGAACTGGTGCTATAGCAAATGTAAAAAAGTTTAAGTATAATATTTCTTAAAAAATAGCTTATACAAATGGGTTTAAAAA
>CAKOGF010000388.1:0-10962 GCA_933228935.1 Pemphredon lugubris
ATTGAAATTAAAAAAAGCTTAATTGAAACTATTTAATAGTTATTTTTTATTAGTGGTTTCAATTGCACCATTACAAAAGCAGCATCTCAAATTAAATTAAAATGTGGCTTATCAAAATAAGCAGAATTTACTATAAACTTAGTAATTTCCAAAAAATGGCATCTCAAAATACGCCATCTAGAAAAATGGTATCAAGAATCCATTAATAATATATTTTTTGAAATAAATCTAAGCCTTTTCCCTGATTTATGGGAATAATGTGTGGTAGCAATCCAGAATTCCACATTTAATTAAATCCAAATAAGTATCATTCTGATAGTATTATCCCTGTATAATATAGCTATTAAAAAGAACCACATTTAGTATACTATATTTATATCTATCTTTGGCAGCCCTTTAAAAAAGGCACATCCAAAATAATATTTTTTACTAATGGTTTTATATAGTAAATTGGCTAATTATGCCATCACAATAAATGTCATATCAAAACTCATCAGGATTCTAAGCACCCAATAGGTTTAACACACACAATGTGTCTATGTAGAATAACCTGTTTTTACATATGGCGTCATAGTACGCCATCTAGAAAACCCCATCCCAAATTGGTTGATCCCACTTTTCAATTCTGAAGCTACCACTAATTTTCATCTACAGTAAAAAATGTAAGGAATTTTCTGAAAATTGTAATGTATATACAAAAAGCCCTTCTCTAAACAGCTGGGTACTTTTTAGCCTTAGTTTTATAAGTTATTCTAAGAAATAATGAAGATTTTAGCTTTGGGACAATTGAGATAGCTCCACTGTGGATATATTAAATAAAAATAGAAATATACAAATCCTTATGTTTTCAGCACACACTATCTATAAACACAAATGTGGCTAAAAACCTAAGTTTTGCATAATTTTGCTTAAAAAAATATCATTTAAAAATTAAAAACATTTGAATTTTGATATATAAAGTTTTGAAGCTTTCTCTTCAATAATATATAGAAAAATATATAATTGTTAAAAAACTATATTTTTTGTATTTGAAATTAGACCCCAGATAACATTAATTAAATTATTAATTTTTCTTTAGATGGTTCCCAAGTTATCAAGCAAGCCAACCCCAAGGCCTGCAAGGGCAAGTCCACTCCCACCAAGGCCAGAAAGACCAAGGCTACCCCCAAAAGCATCCTGATAAGAAAAAAGATACCCTCCAAGGCTCCTACCTCATCACCTGAGCAACAGAGAGAGAGAGCCCTAACCCTTCCCACTTCCCCTGTGTACACTCCCCTTCTGAAACCCAGGAGAAACTGCTAAACTTTAGCAGAGAATCTGAAAACAAATAAGATACAGAAACCAGCTATGAAAAGCAACCTCAACTACCTCAAGTGAAGACCCCGCCTTGATATGGAATTTGCACAGAGTCACCAATATCTGGGCAACATCCAGAATTATCTCATATAGAAAGGAACATCCTCCATATTGACAATTTCAAAAATTGGATTTGCTTTATTTTTTACTATTTCACTTAAAATCTCAAAATAGGACTTAAGTATAAATTTTATCATCAAGCTTAATTAATTAAGCCAGAAAAATCAATACGTTAATAATAAAAATAATAATTTAGTTTTTTGAATTTTTCAACACGGAGAATGTTCCTTTCTGTATGATTTAATTCTGGATGTTGCCAATATCTGTAAAGACAATGGTCATTTCAAAGTCCCAGATGTTTTCCCTGACTCTTTCCCTATTATGATAAAAAAATGGAGGTGCTTTCTTTGTCAAGGATGGTTGTATTTTCACCTAAAATGATGAGAAGAAGGAGTTGTTACAGTAACACTACCGTTGTGAAAGTGCTGGCTGTCCTGCCAGACTAACCACCCATGGCTTCATCAGAGTGAAGGAGCTCACTATTGAGCATGACTGCTTGGGCTCAGAGGAGATACTCTATTATCTCATGCACTGGTTTCTTTGCCAAGTTATTCCTCTAAATAAGGATATGACTGCTACTGAGTTGGTGACTCATGCTCTCCTCCACCTCATAGAAAACCAAATCAAAGAAGTTGGAAATAAGACCAAGCTCCAGCATTATGTAACTGACCAACGCTCAGTTGATGCCAATTCTGATGTCAGTGCCAAGAATATTGGTTAACTGGTTTTTTCTGATGACCATAAGGTTACCCTGCTTGGTAAATCTTTCTGCTACATGATGATGGCCAAGGGGCGTCCAAAAAATCATATGCTATGCTACACAAAAGAATCTCAAGCGCCTTCTCAAATGTGATATCTGGTTTGCTGATGGCACAATTTTTCAACATGCCACAATCTTTTTTATCAGCTCTGGTCATTCATAGACAGTTTAATGCACACACTGTTCCCTTTGTTTTTTTCTTCTTGCCAAAAAAAGAGGATACTTATGTCCAGGCCTTGGTCATTTTCAGGGCTATTCTTGATGCCATCCTAGCCACACTTGAAAATAATCCAAAGGAGAAGAGGAGCCGCAAGAAGAAGAAGAAGTTCAGCCAGGAATTCAGTCAGTAGCAATCAAGCTCAACTAAAAAGGCCCCTGAATCGCACCCCTATCATTCAACATTGATGGTTGACTTTGAGGTTGCACAGGCAAATTCTTTTATCAAAGTATTCAGGAAGAGCCCTCAATGATGCTTTTCTATTACCACAAGTCTCTGCACAAAAACCTGATTAAAAATCCATATCTCAATAGACTGGTGTTTAGAGATGGCACCAAGGAGGCCAAAAAACGCTTTTAACTGTTTTTCTGCCTTGGCTATGGTTAGAAAAGAGGAAGTGAATGCCTTTTATGATGAGCTTCTCAAGGACAATTTTATTATGGATAGCCAAGATGTCTTTTCCCTTTTATCCAGTAATTTGAAAACCAGTGGGTAGGTGTTTTCTAGGGACTGTGTTGGATTGACAAGGGAGGATATGTCATCAGTTGGAACTGCTTTAAGCAGGTTAAAATGGGGCTACCAAGGTCACTTCTTCACTTGAAGGGTGGCCTAAACAATTTGGCCACCTGGTAAAGGTGAAGAAGCCCTTTTTCAGTGTCGTTATTAGTAAGCTCAATACCCATCACACAAATAGTAACCATCTTCAACCTCAGGCTCTTGCAAATAATGTAATTACCTCTAAGCACGCTGGGCAGCAGGTCAAATTTGTGAATAAGACCAAAGACGTTATGGCCTACTGCTTTAAAGAGGACCATCTTAATCATCTTAAGGGTATTGCCAATCATCTTGGAGCCAAATCCTAAGTTCTATTAGTCAGAAATAAGCCTATTGTTCTTTAAGGATTCTTATTTTTAAGCTTGTTTATATAATAAAAAATATATGACAAAGATATGGGTTTTAGAAATCCCAATTTTTGGTATTCTTTAAGGTTGTGCCCAAATAGGAGCTAAATTATATACTAACACATGAAGAGCGTTAGGATTCAAGTTTAATAGGTATAAGAACGTAGTACTGTCTGTTACAGCACCTTTACTAATCCAGCAAGAAGCTTATAATTTGATATAAAAGGTGTCATGGAATTGACAAAGCCTAAACATAATAGATAAAATAACGTATTAAAGAGATATTTGTTTGTTACTAGAGGAATATTTATAATAGGATATTTCTCATCTGAATATCTTAGCATTTGGGAGGTACAAGATTCCTTGAAATAAGAAAAAGGTGACAACAATATCATGGCTTGTTGTCTAAGGATTACAATTATTAGGACTAGAAAAAATAGGCAACCTCCAGAATTAACTCATACAGCAAGGAACATCCTCCATGTCAACGATTTCAAAAAACTAATTATTTATTTTTATTATTAATAGATAGTTTTTTCTGGCTTAATTAATTAAGCTTGATGATAAAATTTATAATTAAGTTTTATTTTGAGCTTTTAATTGAAAAATTGTTTTTGCTTTATCTTTTATTATTTCAAATTGTCAACATGGAGGATGTTCCTTGCTGTATGAGTTAATTCTGGATGTTGCCAAAAAATAAGGGTAACTAAGTATTCCTAGTGTTTTCCCTAAAAAATTAAGATTTTAAAGTTTTAAGTAAAAGATCACAAGAAAGAAGATGAAGATGATTATGGGATAAAACCACTTATAATTTTATCTTAAAGCCTATTCTTCTGAACAAGCTTTATTTATAGACATTGGAGTAAATTGATGAACATAGCTTCCAAATTGATGAGCAGAAAATCACAGATGAAATGGTAAATCCTAACGTGGGAAAACCAGAAGGAGAGAGAAAAAGAAAAGAAAAAACAGACAGCAAATGCTGTTTTAGCTTCTTAGCATAATTGGTTGAAGTTGATTGCTGCTAAGCAGCCAAAAAACAGGCCCAAGAGTCTTGAAGACAAAGAGAAAAGGCTCCGTTGAAGTCAAAACCAAAAGAAAACACAGGTAAATGTTTAAACGTTCTTTTTAACTAACAACCCTGAGTTTGAATTGTGAAAATTCAGACTTTAGTGCTTTTTGTGACCTTGTTGCCACTATCTAACCCCCTTTATTGCATATTCTGAATCCTAGAGCTATTTTGAGTCTTTACATGGCTTTATTTTTTGTGAAGAAGTTTCTTTGAACTTATATTGAAATTTAAAGTTATCTGTGGCTTTTGAGGCAAAAATTGAGATAGTTTTGCAACCAAAACTGGAACTTCAGTTGGAACTGTATCTCACAACACGCAGGGGGCATCCTCTGAATTGCCCCAACCTGAGTCCATAGCGCCTATTAAAGATAATAGTGGGACACAAGCTAATACTTCAGAATTAGTTTCAAGGCATTACATTTGGTAACCAGTCAACAAGTTATTCCAGCAGACCAAATAATATCTGAATCATGCCATCCCCTCCCTATTTTGGTGGCCTCCCACATATTATATTAACTGTTATACACAAATAAAGAACATAACCTCTTCTCATTCTCTGTTTTCTTTCTTGGAATGTTGTTTTCCCCAACACCTTACTGAACTATAACTAGTTCAGATGCAACAATAGGGTTCTAGATAGGGTATTTTTAGATGGCTTTTTTGGACATATTTTCTAGATGGCGTCTTTCTAGATGGTGCTTTATAGATGCTAACTTTTTAGATAGCATATCCCACCATTTTTCTTGGGGTTCATCCTTTGTTCTCTGTAAGGCCTGAGGCCATGGGGCAGATGATTGTATACTAAAGCCTTGAAACCCAAAATATTTATGTTGGTTAAATAAAGAAAAGTGGGAAGAGTCTGTAGCAATAATTGAATGAAAGCTCCAAATAGCTTATAGGAGGTAAAATATGGACTAAGGCAATTGATTAAACCCAAGAAAAGAAAATAAAGCCCAGTCTTAACTATAGAAGACTGAGTAAGAAATTCAATTTCAAGATCAGGATACTGATCACTAGTAACAGGTGGATTGAAACTATCTAACACTAAAGTTTGTGTTTCACTAATAAAATTACTGATAGGTTTATAAAGATATTCAAATGGAATCAAAACACTAATAGAAAAGATAGTAACAAGAAATGAAACAAGACAAGAAAGAAGAAAACAATACAAAAAAGGAAAGCCCAGCCAAAGACCCTAACAAGAACCTTTTTGAGGTGCAAGTCAAACAGTCTCAACTTAAAGTTGAGATACAGAAAGACCCAAGTCTTTTATTCTTAAAAAGTGTGGTGCAAAGAGCAAAGACTTGGTTCTAACCAAAAGTGGTTAGAAAGGAGAAAAACAATGATAATAGTCATCTTTAGACTTAACAATTTAGGCAAGTGTAGCAGGTGAGAGAAAGGAAATTTTGAGGTTCGCCAATCTTTAATTAACAAGTTAGTCTTTGGCAGGAGAAAAAAAGAAGAGGAACAGTGGGTGTGTTGCTGCAAGTGAAGCAAGCAACAGAGAAACCTGCAGAAATAAGGTCTGAGACAGAAGCGCATGGTTTAAACAGATAAGCAGGTGAGGTAGGAATTTTGGAACTCAGAATACTGATTTCCTATTTAGATTTTTGAGTTCAAAATCAGCAGAAAGGTAAAAATAAGTAGAAAAGTTGCTAATGAGCACCCTAGAACTAATAAAGCGGCAAAAAGTAGAAGGTCTGGGAGGACAGTAAAGACCTCAAAAATAAGGAGGCGGAGAATATAAGGTGAAAATAACCGCAGCAAAAAGCCAACTCTGAATTCTCATCCTATTTTTGAGACGTCAGGTAGAGATGAACAGCTGAGTCTTCAAGTGGGGCATTCTTTTATTAAATTTGGGCTTCTTGGCATTATTCCTTGTAGTAAACTGGTATGCCATCCTTCAAGTGATGTTGGCACTTATCAAGCAATCCTTAAACTTTTTGAAGCAGTTCCATTTGATTTATTACCATTTTTGATCTGTAAGCTCCTTATGAAGATTCCAATCCAGTGAGATTCAAATTACTCAATAAATAAATAAAAGGTATCCTTGTTGGTGGAGATGTTAAATCTGTTCATCATAGAAAGCATTAACCTCTTCTTTCTTACTAGAGCCAGGAAAAAAACAGGTAAGGTTTTTTTGGAAATAATGAAAATTTAAGTCTTGATAAGCTTATTTAAATTGAAATCCTTTCCAAAAGTGGTGGGATAGTGCTTGCCAGATGTAAAAATAGCAACCCTGGGGCGAGTCCTTGAAGAATTTATGAAAGAATTGACATGGGCCTGCTCAAAGCAGTTAAAATTTGGTTGTGAGAGGGCATGCTTTTGATTTTTTTTCTGGAGGCTTTATTTTCTTGTATCTTCTTGCCTCCACAAGTGATTTTTTAAGATTTTGAATTTTTTTATTTAGTTTATTCTTAAGAACAGTAAGGGTATGAAAATAAGTGTTCTGTTTTTAGCAATGAGGAAGTAGAACACCAATAAAAGTAGTAGGCTGTCAACATGATTGTGAATGTTTCAATGCTAGAAGGTCTTTGGACAGGTAGAAAAGATACCATTTGCCATCCAAGTAATACACTTTAGCAGATCTCATATATCCTGGATGGTTGCAAAGCAGATGATGTGCTCCTTGCCATTGGCACCATCATCATAAGGTAAGAAAAGTATTTGTGCTTTTATTTCTTCTGCTTGTTATTTGGGCTAATTTTGTTAATAGAGGTGATACTGACTCTCTCTTTGCTTATAATACCTCTGATCTGTGAAGTATCTTTTTTAACTTTCTTGCATCTTCAATGGGGCAGGCAGATTTTCAGTCAATTAATTTTCTGACAACATATTTTCAGTCAAATTTTACCCAGCTATACTTTTCTTTATATGTATGTTTTTTATTTTTACAAAAAAAGACTTTAAAGAAAAAATAGATAAAGCTTTATTTATAAAAATTCATTTTTTTTGGAAGTTTAAAATTTTTATTTTAAGTTTTTACAAGTAAAACTAATTAAATTGGCTTTAAAACAGGTATTTTTAAAAAGAAAACAGTCATGCTAAATAGAAAAAAATACTAAAAATATATATTAAGTTTTTAGTAATAAATAAATAAAAAATTAAAAATGAAGAAAATTATAGTTGGATCAAATTTGACTGAAAATCCGTTGTCAGAAAAATAATTGAATGAAAATACGCCTGTTCCTCCCAACAGAAGAAACTTGATAGTCATTAAAGTATATTAAGTCTTTGATGATAGCCTCGGCTGAGTTTTTATTCTTTTACTTAAGAGTAATAAGCATGCTATTAGCATATAATCTGGTATAAAATATGAAAAGTCTTAGCATAGAGTTCTCTACAATGAGTTAATTGAAATATGTGAAGTTATAAGTAGTAAGTTGGGCAGGTTAACCAAGGGGTTCAAATTTGATTTGATACTGTAAGTTAGCCTTTGTATCAATGAGCCATATTTTTAACAATTTGGATGGGAATCCGCCTTCAGGCTTGAATTGACATGTTATCTAATAAGGGCAACTGTCAGCATAGGTTCTATCACCACACCTCATAAATTATCAAAAATGATTATCCACTTATGCTATAATGATAGTATCAGTCATGGATAATGATTATCAACTTTAATAAACCACTATTCACATGATGTTCCTTGGTAGCTTATCAATTTTTATAAAGAACATTTACTTTTTTAATAAATATTACCTTGAATCAATTTCTCTTTTTAATTTTTGGTAATGTAATGTATATACTTCTGGGAATTATATAAAACAAAAAAAAGGGGAAGATTTGAAGAGAAGAGATAGATATATTTATTGAGAAAATAAAATAAGCTTATATAGCTTGGTATTGCATCATGCTGTCCTGGTAGTGACTCTTGAAGGTATATGTGGAATCAGGATTTGTGGTGGAATCTGTCCATGTGAATCAAACTGTTGAAGCTCAAGTAATTATTTGCCTGAGAGGGATTAATATAAGATGTTGTATCATCTCCCCCTGGAGTATTAGAAGACAGCGCCTTGGGAATTTTCTTGAGTGTGTCAGGGATGCATGTCTTGTATTTTTCCAGTGTATTTTTGGTAACAGGTAGTTGAGAGTCTCTTTATAATTGCTGTTCTTTGCATGTGCGGAGTCTGTCATGGTGCATGAGCTTCAGTTCCAACCAGGTGCTAATACCTTTTATTAGGTAATTGTTATTTGGTTTGATTTAAATAACAATACCTGGGCCTCTAAGCCCTGGCTGTAACTTATAGGCATCTTGATTTATTCCCTTAAAACTTTTTTCTTTTTTTCATCTTGTTCTTTTTGTGCTTCCTGGAAATTTGTATGGTCTGCTTTGGGTACCGCCTTGGGGATTTTAAAGTGTGGTAATGTTCTTGATTATGGGCTTGTGTCTGTAGAATAGTTCATATGGTCTTTTTCTGATGTTTCTATTTACCCTTATTTGGAAGGCCATAAGCGCAGTGGGGAGCATTTCTGTCCAGAGTATTGGGTTGTTGGCTAATAGTCTGCTCAGTGCATTGACCAGGAAGCTGTTGAGTCTTTTGACTCTTAGTTTGCTTGTGGGTGGTATGGACTGCTGATTGTGTGTTTGACTTCGTTTTTGGCAAGATATACTTTTGTGATTTTTCCTATTAGCTCTTTGTCTCCGTCTGTGATTATGAGGTCTGGCTTCCCAAACTTAGCAATGATCTCTTTGCCAATAAAACAGGTTAAATTGTTGCCTTTGTGTTATTTTGTTGCCTGTACTACCAGCTATCTTGTGGCGTACTCAATGGCTGCGATGATATATTTTCCCCCTGCTTTTTTGCCTTGGATGAGACCAACAATGTCCAGGGCCCATGCTTTGAATGGCTGGGTGATAGATATTGGTATGACCAATTTTGGAGGAGTTTTTGCTTTTTGCATATTTTTGCATGTCTTGCACTGGTTGAGCACTTCCTTGATATTTTTTGAGCATCTTAAGCCACCAGTTGCAAGCTCTCGTGTATTAATAAAAATTTCTGCTTCTTTTGTGTCCTAGGTCGTGGTGGTATTGGAGGATAGTGTCAATCTTTCGCGTGGAAGGGATGTATGGGATTGTTTCACCATCAGGAAGAATGTGGTCTAGGGTGACACAGACTTTCTTAAACAGGTGATTATTCTTTATGACTTTCTCTTGTATGTCCATGGGGGTCCCTGGTGGAAGTTCTCTTGCATGTCTTCTATTAATAGCATAGGCCAATTGGGGTTGTCACCATTGGTAAAAAAGGTGTTTCTAGTATAGCCTTGACAAGACATCTACTGTTAAAAATTTTTGTCCAGGCTTGTATTCAATTATCATGGAGTACCTAAAAATGAGGCTCATTCACTCTTCTTGTCTTCTGGACAGATGTTGTTGAGTATTAAAAAAACAAGGGATTTGTGATTCATGAGTACTCTGAAGGTCATTGTATCTTCAGATAGTTGTACCATTTGATTAGGCATTGAACTAAAGCAACAAGCTCCTTGTTGTGTATGGGGAATTTCTTTTTGCCATCATTAAGTTTCTTTGGTTTGTATGCAACAGGAAGTAACTCCTTGTCCTCTGTTTGGATTCAAAGAATACCACCAATTGCGCAGTCTGATGTTGTAACTGTTCTATAAGCAGAAGCTACATAAGAAAAAGAAAAAAAATATTGATTCAAGGTAATTTTATTGAATAAGAGAAAGATTTTTATACTCATTGATAGGCTACCAGGGGGTGGCATGTGAAAAGGAGTTTTATATGGTTGCACTTTGGTACCCATGGCTGACCCCATATGATGGTGTAATTAGATTACTTGGGTTGGTAATCAATTGTGTTATGGTGTTGGGTGGACATGTAAAATTGCCCTTATTTGGCAATGGTTTGAGTTGAGACAATTGGTGGGTTCTTATCTGACTTTTTAGGGATTTGGCTTGTCACAACACCTTCCCCCCTTAGGTCTTAGGGATAGCTTCATTCAAGACGTCAGGGAGTAATTTTTCTGATGCCCTGGCTCTGTATTGCACAAGTTGCTGTGCTGTTGCAGAGATGATCCTTTCAAATTCCTTGATTCTGGCTTTTTATAGTTGTAACCAGTTGTGATGCATCACCTTGCCCTTGCATTGTAGCCAAGGGCTTGTACAAGATAAGTATTGTTTGGGTAGACTTAAAGGATGATGGCTGGTGTGGAGGAATCAGGTCTGCCAACCTGCTTTGCTGAACCCAGCCTGACTCTTTCCTCTTTTTATGTTGTAGTTGAGCTTTGACAAGCCCTGTCTCTAACCGTTCAATCCGCTGATTTAGCTCCAGATTCTTGTTAGAGAACTGTAGTAAATCCTCCTTCAACTTCAAAAACTAACTTCATGGCCGCCTCTTCTTTTTGATTACTACTTTCCTGTTCTTGTTCCAAGGTAACCTTCAACCAACCAAGTACCTTGTCAAAGACCAAAACCAGGTTATGAGCATCCCATGCAAATACCTGATTTCTTTGTGACAGAGTCCCCAACCTGCTAAAGTATTCCTCAAAAAATTCCCTGTATGCAGACTTTACATTGCCTAAAAACTCCATGGGTAAAGTCAAAGCCACCTCAAGGGAACCCCACAATTCCTCCA
>CAKOGF010000389.1:0-10953 GCA_933228935.1 Pemphredon lugubris
CATGGTCCTGAGCCAAGCTACTACAGAAGTTGGTTTGGTTACTTTGGGCCTCAGAACCTGAGGATTGGGGTTGGTCATAGGGTTTATGGGCATGTTGTGTGCAACCAGGTTGTGAGGACTGGGGCCCTTTGGTTTGTGCTTTTTCTGAGCGTGCGGTTTGGGTGTGCTCATGCAAGGAGTCCGCAGTTCCCGCAGCCAGTTTGGCTTCATTGTATGAACTATCCAGGTTGACACAGTTACACATAATCGTGTGTCTTTGGACATAGTTTTTAAGGCCATCCCAGAAGGCCAAGACTGTAGAAGGGCTGTCAAAGATCATCTCAGGTGGGGCAGAGCATCATAGTTCTTCCCATGCTCTAATGTAATCCTTGACGTTCCCTGTCTGCCTCAATTTGCACATCTCTTGTGCCACCAGGAATTCAGACATTTTCTTGATGAACTTGGCCAGGAAGGCTTCTTGGAAGCCATCCCAGGTTTGGTCCTCCACAGGGGTGTTCTTGTGCCATTCTGCCAACCAAAGGGCTGCATTTTCTGTTAAGAAAATAGCCACTTAGAGGATCCAGAAGCGGCGAGGACACTGCATCTATTCCAGTTTATTCCGTGCAGCTCTCAGCCAGGTGTTGGCGTTTTCTGTATGCAAGCCCGAGAAGGAGCCAATCTCTGCAACCCTTAGGTGTGCCACAATATGGGCTGGCATGACATTGGGGTCCGCCATTGGCGTAGGCGTGTTTAGACCTCCCAAGGCTGAGATGGCATTAAACTGGGCGGTGGGTATGAGTAGTCCATTCCAGAGGGTTAACCCCTCAGGGACCACAGTACCCACGGTATAGGGTTGCCATCCATTTGGGAGGGCATCCATTAGCTGCTGATGGCATGCTTCCTGCGCGCGGGTGTAGACGGTAATTTTGATTAAGAGTTGGTAGGATGGGGAAAACCTACCGCTGCTACCACTGTTGTAACTGCACTAAAGCTGCAGTAAAGAGGGGAAAAAGATAAGATTTTTGGATATGTTTATTGAGAAGAGAAGAAGGGTTTTTATACCCATTTGATAGGCCACGGGATGTGGCGTGTGGAAAGGATGTTTGGTCCTGTTGCGCTGAGGGTCCCATGACTGCTCCTGTTAGGATGACTTAGGTGGGTCATTGGGTGGTAGGTGCTGGAGGAGCTAGGACATGATCTGGATAAGGGAAATTGCTTTTATTTGGCAATGAGTTGAGTCAAGCCAATTGAACTATTAGTCAATTTGTTAGGAGTTAGGCTCGTTACGACACAAGATGCTGTGACAAGACATTGGGCCAGTATGTTACCTACCAGCAATGAGCCCATGCCCTATTCTTGCCTATTTCAGACAACCAGCGGGACAATATCTCTACTAAAACCTATCTCCTTGCTGCTGTTAACCATATTCAAAACTCTGTGCCTGAGTATGTGCGGGAGCGTCTAGAAGAATTCTACAAGATGCAGCGACCCTGGCAGGTCCAGGTGGACTCATATTTTGAACTAAAACGGTCTGACTTTGAACATCTGGTGAATCAATTGAATAAATTCCAGGTTTATACAAGTACACAAATGCAGGAGCTATCAGCATCCTTACAACAAGAGGGTGTGACACTCCAAGACATTATAAACAAGGAACAAGTTGCCTCTAATGCCATCATTCAAGAACTGCAAGCCCAAGTAGAGGAGTTAACTAAGGCTGCTGCAATCCCTCCAACACCTCCTCATGGGGATTTAGACAGTAGGAAACAGCAGTTGTGGGACGCTATCAAGCATCTACATGTGACAACCCGTATCCAAGGCCCCTGTCAGGGATCCAACTGTGAGCGGTCGACGCCTCGTCTCCTGAATGGGGAGGGGATGCTGGGCCGGCAGGCAGAGCCCACCATACAATTGGGGCTAACTTAAGGAGGTACAAGAAGGACTTCCCTATCCAGGACCATGGGCCAGCGGGCGGCACTACCGCGTCCACTACCCCCGTAAGGGTGATGTACGCAATACCAAACAGCTTACTGGATGGGTCGGGCGGGAGGTTGGGAGCGGGCATGGGCGTGGGTTTGGGAGTGATGGGCGGCTCCATGTCCATAAGTAAATTGGCCTGCGGGTAGCGTGTAGTACTTCCTAGGGTGGCAGACATAGTACTGGCGGGCAGGCTAGGGTGGTGGTTAAACTGGCAAATTACAAGGACAAAATATGGCAGTAATTGAGAGACCCAATGTCTCATAACCTTTATTAAAAAATGGCGATGATGCCTGGAGTAAGGTCCATAGGTTCATATAGGACCCTACTGCCAGAATTCTCATCAGCCAGAGGGATTTTTTCCCAGCGTTGTGGGTTCACGGGACGGGTGGGCGGCAGAATTCTGTTGGGGGCACTGACTTTGGAATGATCCTCATTGGCTGTTCCCTGGGGGCAAAGGGTCACTTCCTTCTGTTCTGGAATAGCATCTCTGGGGGCGGTCTTCTGGTCCATGGAGGTCCCAAGGTCTGGTTTCTGATTGGCTGTGGGAAAAGTCTTCAAAACTATCAGGTTGGCGGCTGGTATCTTGTCATCCTCTTTTGGTAGCTTCATTGGATCCAATTCAGACATTGAGGGGGGCACTATTTGACAGGGCTCCATTTGGCATGGGCAGTTTGGCGACTGTTTGTCCATTCTGTCATGGGCCAGACAGTTGGGCATCTGTTTGTCTATTCTGTCAAAGGTCGGATGGGCAGGCGTCTGTTGGTCTGTTCTGTCGTGGATCAGGCAGGTTGGTGTCTCCTTGCCTAAGTTGCCATGAGTTGGGCGGGCAGGCGCCTGCCCATCTAACTTATTAGGCATTGGGAAAGCTGGTGAATTGTCAATCCTGACATCATCCCCTTCTTCCCCCAAAATCCCTTCAACCCAGGTCCTCTTGGATAAGTATTGCTGGATGGCTTTCTCAGCATTAGTTAGATTTCTCAGTGGTTCCCAAGTGCTTTCTTCCAGGGGGTAACCTTTCCATTTTACGTAGTATTGTGGGGTTTGGCGGTGGGTTCTGCTACTGTGGATGTATTCTACTTTGTATTCTTCTGATTGGCTGGTCTGGATAGGGGGTGGGGCTGACTTGAGTAGCTGATGAGGGAGCAATATCCCGTCTTTTTTAAACAGTAGAGAGTGGTGAAATACATTGTGGATTTTCCAGGAGGGGGTAGGTCTAGTTTGAAAGCCACTTCTCCAACCAGTTTGGTTATCTTATATGGGCCACTTCTTCTGTGGGCCAATTTACGGCAAGGAACGTGGAGGGGAATGTTGCGGGAATCTAGGTAAACCTTGTCTCCAACTTGCAATGACTGGCCTGGGATTTGTCTTCGGTCTGCAAATGCTTTGTAGGTTTTCACAGCTTGGTTCAGGTTTATTAAGAAGGTGGCCTGAGTTTTGTGTATCTGTTCAATCCAGGTGCATCCAGCGGGGTTGGTTTCCTTTTCTCCAATCTTGGGGTCCCAAGTGGGGTCAAATCCATAGTTGGCTCTGAACGGCAACATTCCTGTGGAGGCGTGGTCTTTATTGTTATAGGCAAACTGAGCCATAGGCAGCATTTTTGACCAATTGTCTTGGTCCGCATTGGCATAGCATTGTAGGTACTGTTCTAGTATCTGGTTGAATTGTTTGGTTTGGCCATCTGTCTGTGGGTGGTAAGATGTAGATGTGCAGCGTTTAATTCCTAGGTCCTTCATCACTTGTAACCAGTAGTGAGATGTGAACTGGGGTCCTCTGTCAGTGATGATTTCTGCCGGTGTACCATGTTGGGTGAGTATCTTGTCATGGAAGTGCTGGGCGGTCTCTGTGGCAGTACAGTGAGTAGTGGTGGGTACAAAGTAGGACATCTTTGTAAATCTATCCATCATTACCAGGATGGCGTTAAAGGGGCCAGACTGGGGTAATTCTACTATGTAATCCATAGAGACTAATCTCCACGGCCCAGTGGGAATGTCTAGCAGTCTCAAAAATCCTTCAGGTTTGTTCCGGCGTGTCTTTGTCCTTCCACAGGTTTCACATCCTTTTAGGTACCTGGCTACATCTTGGTCTATTTTAGGCCAGGTGAAGTTTTGTTTTATACTTTGCAGAGTCTTGAGTCGTCCTGGGTGTCCAGCCATCTCTGAGTCATGGTAGTCTCGGAAGACGTCAGTCCAGGTGTTTCCTTCTGGTACATAAATTCTGTTGTGGAGCATCAGCGTGGTGCCTTTTAGCAAGTACCCTTTCTGGTAGTGTGCACAATCTAGGGATTTGGAGAGGTCATTGATCATTGACTTGGAGAATTTGTCTTTGGTTTGTGATTCCAACACGTCAGTTTTGTTGGCCCATATCTTCAGGTAGTTCAGGTGGATGCCCAGGCTAGCAGGATCAAGGAGGACATGGGTGTTGTGGTCGCGGGTCTTGGCGTTGGTTGGTGCAAGGTCAGCTCTTCTACTCAGGGCGTCGGGGACTATGTTGACCTTTCCCGGTTTGTAGTCAATAGTCAGTGTGTAGTCGGCTAATTCCAGGGCCCATCTAGCCTGTCTCTGGTTCAGCTGTCAGGGTTTGAAGAAGTAAACTAAATTCTTGTGGTCAGTTAGGACTTTGACGGGGAATTTGGCACCACATAGGTATCTTCTCCAGTGTTTCAGTGTCTTCATGATTGCCAGCATCTCTTTGTCGTATATGGGGTAGTTTGCTTCAGCTGGTAACAGTTTCTTTGAGTAATATGCTATAGGATGTAGCATATCATCCCCTCCTTCCTGAAGAAGGACCCCCCACTGCAAAGTTGGAGGCATCAGTCTCAAGGACAAAAGGCTTGGAGGGGTCCAGCATGGCGAGAATTGGGGCTGATGTAAAGGCATTCTTCAGGGATTCAAAGGCAGCCGTACACTCAGGGGACCAGACAAAGGGTACCTTGTCAGAGCAGAGTCGGGTGAGGGGCAGGGTTATCAGAGAAAATTTTTGGATGAAATCTCTGCAGTAGTTTGCCAGGCCCAGGAAACTTCTGACGTCCTTCCTGTTCTTGGGTGTCGGCCAACTAGTGACTGCGTCAACTTTGTCTTGTGCCATTGCAAATCCCCCTGTCTTGACCACGTAACCCAGGAATTTCACTTTGGGCTGGAAGAATTCACATTTTTTGAGTTTGGCGTGGAGGTTGGCCTGGGATAGTCTTCCTAGGATGAGGTCTAAGTGTTGTAGGTGTTCTTTGTGAGTTTTGCTGTAGATCAAGATGTTGTCAAGGTAGGCAACACAGAACTGTTCAATGTATTCTCCTAGTACGGAGTTGATTATTCTTTGGAACGTACTGGGGGCGTTGCACAGCCTGAACGGCATCACCAGGTACTCGTAGAGCCCATATCTGGTTTTGAAAGCAGTCTTGTATTTGTCTCCCTCTTTCACACGGATCTGATTGAAGGTGTCTTGGAGGTCAATATTTGAATAGACCTGTGCCCCTGTAAGTACATCACACAAGTTGTCAGCATTGGGAATGGGATATCTGTTTTTCACTGTGATATTTTTAAGCTTCTGGTAGTTTACACAGGGGCGCATTCCTCTATCCTTCTTACCTACAAACAGCATAGGTGACAAGCAGGGGGCCTTGGATACTCTGATGAACCCCTTAGCAGTCATGTCCTCAAGGTAGGTTTTGAGGGCTATCTGTTCGTGGTGGTTGCAACTATACACGGGTTCATGACTTGGCTGGGTGTTGGGTAGTAGGTCAATAGCGTGGTCGTAGATTGAATGTTTGGGCAGGATTGTGGCAGTGTCCTTGCTGAACATGTGTTCCATTTCTCCAGTGGTGTTGGCAAGATTCCCTTGCTGGGTTCTATTCTGAGGGTCAGAAGTTTGTTCTCAGGTCTTCCTTCAGGATGTAGGCAAAACGGCACCGTGTTGTGGCTTTCCTTGTTCCCAACAGTAACTGTCTGGTCACGGTAGTTGAGGATTAACCCATGTCTGTTGGACCAGGCGTCTCCTAATATTAAAGGGTGGGAAGGCCTTTCAGTAGTACCAGGGAGGAGGGGTATACGTTACTGCCCAATTCCAAGGGAAGTTCCTGTTCACACTCATGTCCAATGTCCCTAGTGCTGTTCCCCATTATAACTTGCAGCTGGTTTGGGGAAGCCGTCAGCCCTAGTTCTTGTGCCAGGTCTGTGTCAATGAAGCTACGGTCAGCTCCTGTATCAATAAAGGCTTCTAAACTTTGGGCAATGCCGTTGGCTTGGACATTTATCATGATAAACTTGTAAGGCTGAGCAGGGGTGTTTAATTGGGCAAGAGAAACAGGGGTGTTCTGCTTCTTGGGGCAGGCCCTGGTCAGGTGTCCTGCTTCATGACAGTGGAAGCATAGTCCTTTGCGGTAGTGTCTTTGGAGCTCATCAGGGGTCATTCCAACTCTACTGGGCGTGGGGGCATGGGCGGGTTGGAACAGCGCTGGACCGGCGCTAACTTGATTCATGCTGAGGCCTCGGCATAGTGGGATTAATTCCTCTAGGCCGAGCAAGGGAGGGTGATGTTTGAGCAAGTCTTTCATGGCCAGGTTGACTCCTTTGCGGAAAATGATGGCGGCTAGCTCATCTTCTAGTTGAGCGTGGGTCTTTAGTTTGAGGAATTTGTCAATGTACACTTGGATGGGGCGCGCTCCTTGTCAGATCTCCAGCAGGGAGTTCAAGGCGTAGTATCTGGTGTCGTGGTCTTCTCCAGTGGCCATCAGTTCAGCTTCAAACTTAGCATAGTCCATACAGAATTCTACGTCTTTGGACGCAGCCTCTCCAAACCAGTCAAGGGCATCTCCAGAGAGCATGGTAGCCACTCCTAGGACTTTTTCAGTGTTGCTGGTGTAGGAGGGGCGCGTTGGCTTGGAAATGGAGGCAGAGAACTGGCATGGCGCGTCTGGCTTCCTCAAGGGTAAGCTTTCCCATCTGGGGCATCTCTACCTTGGTGACGGACTGGTTAACTATAACGTTCTGTACTTGTGAGGAAGGGCCCTTGGAGGGTTCAGAGTGGGTCTCGTGGTCTTTGGGGAGTTGGTGATTTTTTCTTTTCCATACAGATTGGATCAGGTTCTTGGTCATCTTAAGGGTGTAATAAGTGATTATCATAATCAAAAACATACAAGATGCCCCAAGAATAATTAACATCTTGGGGCTCAGGTTACCAGGGTTTAAGTAGATCACCATAATGTCAGGGATCCAACTGTGAGTGGTTGACGCCTTGTCTCCTGAATGGGGAGGGGACGCTGGGCCAGCGGGCAGAGCCCACCATACAATTGGGGCTAACTTAAGGAGGTATGAGAAGGACTTCCCTATCCAGGACCACGGGCCAGCGGGCGGCACTACTGCATCCACTACCCCCGTAAGGGTGATGTACGCAATACCAAATAGCTTACTGGATGGGTCAGGTGGGAGGTCGGGAGCAGGCATGGGCATGGGTTTGGGAGTGATGGGCAGCTCCATGTCCAAAAGTGAATTGGCCTGCGGGTAGCGCATAGTACTTCCCAGGATTGCAGACACGGTGCTGGCAGTCAGGCTAGAGTGGTGGTTAAACTGGCAAATTACAAGGACAAAATATGGCAGTAATTGAGAGACCCAATGTCTCATAACCTTTATTAAAAAATGGCGATGATGCCTGGAGTAAGGTCCATAGGTTCATATAGGACCCTACTGCCAGAATTCTTGTCAGCTAGAGGGATTTTTTCCCAGCGTCGTGGGTTCACAGGACAGGTGGGCGGCGGAATTCTGTCGGGGGCACTGACTTTGGAATGATCCTCATTGGCTGTTCCCTGGGGGCAAAGGGTCACTTCCTTCTGTTCTGGAATAGCATCTCTGGGGGCGGTCTTCTGGTCCATGGAGGTCCCAAGGTCTGGTTTCTGATTGGCTGTGGGCAAAGTCTTCAAAACTATCAGGTTGGCGGCTGGCGTCTTGCCATCCTCTTTTGGTAGCTTCATTGGATCCAATTCAGACATTGAGGGGGGCACTATTTGACAGGGCTCCATTTGGCATGGGCAGTCTGGCGTTGGTTGGTCCATTCTGTCATAGGCCAGACAGTTGGGCGTCTGTTCATCTACTCTGTCAAAGGTTGGATGGGCAGGCGTCTGTTGGTCTGTTCCGTCGTGGATTGGGCGGGTTGGTGTCTCCTTGTCTAAGTTGTCATGAATTGGGCGGGCAGGCGCCTGCCCGTCTAACTTATTAGGCATCAGGAAAGCTGGTGAATTGTCAATCCTGATAGCTAGGGCCCCTGTCCTTGTAGAGTCATCAGAAGAAGCCGCTAAAGTAGCTGAAGCTGTCTTTCAAAACGTCACTATTGCTCTCCCCTTACAAACAGTTTATAAGGAATTCCCTGGCTTAAGGTGCATGATCAAGAAATGGGATAAAGAATTGGCTGAAGCGCAAGATTTTTTAACAGTCCTTCCTCCTTTTGGGCGTACCACAACTCAAATAGAAATATCCGTGCAGAAGGTTAAGATCAAAGCTATCCTAGATACAGGATCCCCCGTTAATGTCGTCTCGTCTAAACTAGTCAAGAAGCTCAAATTGGCTCCAGACCTCAACTATTACCAGACTTACAGGACAGCTGGCTTATCCATGACCAGAGCCCTTGGTGCATATTCTGCTCTGCCTATAAGATTTGGCAAGCTCCTTTTAGCTGCCCCCACCATGGTACTTGAGAATAACAGCTATGACTTGCTAATTGGGACCCAGTTCCTATGCGAGTACAATGGTATCATTAACCTAAAGGAAGGATATCTCTCTATCCTTGGGTACAAGATCCCACTTATATTTGAGGAACCTGATAAACTCCCTGGGAAACGCCTGAAAACCTGCTTGTTAGAATATCCATCTGGTATCTTCACCTTAAAATATTGCACCCGTCCCTCCAACATGAAGTGTTCCCCTTCTTCTTGTGACGCTTCCAAAGGTGTCCCCCTTTTAGCCACAACAGCTGTTACAATCCCTCCGGGTTCCCAAGTTATAATGGATTCTCAAATATCCTATGAGTTGCCTGAACACACCTTCTTAGAGCTGTACTCCCTGTCATCATTAGGCTGTTTGGAGCCTCATCTATGCCCAGGCATTCTGGATGTTTCCCATAAGGAGCCCATCCAATTGTTATTGGCTAACCTGACTCCCTTACCTATCACTGTATCTAGAGGACAGGTAGTTGGTCATAGACGCCTTCTTAATGCCGCTGATGTATTGTTGCTACATCCCTTTGGTACCTTTAATGATTTCAACTTGCCCAAAGATGAACCTCATGTGTTATCCCTGTTCACTGCTGAAGACTTCCCCCAGCTTTCTCCTGTGCAATAACAGGAAGTACTGGCTCTGTTAGATCAGTTCTCGGATATTTTTGCTAAAGACAACTCTGACTATGGGTTAGCTAAGGGGGTCATACATCAGATTGATACAGGTGATGCTCCCCCCTTCCGCGCTAAACCATATTGCTGTAGTAGAGTTGAAGATGCTCAGGTCTCCAAGGAACTCAAACAACTGCTGGATGCTGGCTTCTAGCCCCTTCTCAGAGTCCATGGGCCTCTCCCTTGCTGATTCTTAAGAAAAAGGATGGTGGACACCGCATCATCATGGATTACTGTCACCTAAACTCCTTGACCAAGAAGGACTCTTACCCCTTACCACGCATTGATGATGCACTCAGGCGTCTTGGTGGGTCTAAGTTCTTCTCTGCTATGGACCTAGCCTCTGGATATTGGAAGGTTGATCTCTCCCCTGAAGACAGACAAAAGGCTGCTCTCATTACCTCAGAAGGATTGTTTGAACCTACTTGCATGCCACAAGGACTTTGTAATGCTCCTGCTACCTTTCAAAGAGCCATGGATTCCATCCTCCGTGATCTCAAACTCTCATGCGTCCTGGTCTACTTAGATGACATAACTGTCTTCAGTGCCACCTTCACTGACCACCTTTCCCACCTCAAAGAAGTCTTCATCAAGATCCGAGAAGCAGGGCTTAAACTCAAGCCCTCTAATTGTGCTTTTTTTAAAGAGTGCCTGGAGTTCCTGGAACATGAGGTTACCCAGACTGGAATCATACCCATGTCTAAGCAATTAGAAGCTATTGACAAGATGTTACCACCTACCAATTTACATGAAGTTCAAGTCTTCCTAGGGATGATGGGCTATTATTGACAGTTTATCCCCGACTTTGCAGATCTCAGTGAACCTCTGGTGCAGCTCCTACGTAACGTTCCTTTTGAATGGACGTCCAGCCAACAACAGGCCTTTGAGAGGTTAAAACAAAAACTCAAAGAGGCCCCCATCTTGGTATATCCTGACTATGACAAGGAGTTCATCCTCTATACTGATGCAAGGGACTTGGCAATTGGGGCCATCCTTGCCCAGTTAGATGATGAGGGTGTTGATCACCCTGTGGCATACACCTCCCAAGTTCTGAACAAACATGAGAAAAACTACAGTGTTACTGAAAAAGAGTGTCTAGCCGTCCTGTATGCAGTCAAGCAATTCAGACATTACATATATGGCACTCACTTCACAGTAGTTACTGATCATGCATCCCTCAAGTGGCTACAACAATTGAAAGAACCAGAAGGACAACTGGCCAGATGGGCCCTCCGCTTGCAAGGTTACAACTTCACAGTGATTCATTGGCCTGGAATCCAGCATCAGAATGCTGATGGACTATCCCAAATGCCTATCTTAGCTCTCCACCCTGCAGAAGCTGACCGGCTATATGAACTAATTGGCTATCCTTCTGCTTGGGATGGTGAAACAGAAGAAGTACGCGTAGCTCTGCAAAAGTTATCTCAAGACACCTTGATCCAGGATCAACAACTATTCAAGAAAGTCAATCACCAATACTTGCCGTACATCTGCCCCAGTCTTTGCCTTTCTCTGGTCCTTCAAGCTCACAAAGATACTGGCCATGGTGGTATTTCTAAAACTTACAACTGGCTGCAGAAGCACTACTATTGGGAGAACCTTTGCTTACTAATTTCAGATGTACT
>CAKOGF010000390.1:0-10934 GCA_933228935.1 Pemphredon lugubris
ATAGCAAACTGGTGATAGCAGTGGTAGGATCTGCGCCTCTACTTTACCATAGAAATAATATCTTTAAAAAAAGATACAAGAAATGACACTCCACCAGCTGGAGAAGATACAAAAAGAAACAGGCTGTTTCCACAGAGTACACCATCCTCAATGTTCTACAAGTTGTTGAAAATTTTAACTAATATTACTAGAAAGAGATGAAATCAACAAAAACAGCTCAATATAGTTGTTTGATGTTTTAACTCCTACAATCAGCTAAAATTAGTACCTTTTCAAGTCTTTGTAAGGAAAACATCACCTTATTAATCCAGAACATATGACCCAAGCCTACTCAAGTCGGTTATTCACAAAAACTCTGAGAAAGTGAGATCTCTCTCAGAGCCACCAGAATTGACACCAAATTTGTCAATAGATGACTTGAAGCTAATTTAACACAAAAAATTAGAATCTCTTAGAAAAGAGCTTTTATTAAGAAGCTTATACTTAAAGGCACAAACATTATGATTTGTTCAAGAGTTGAAGAAACTTATAATTGCTGGAGCTATTGATAATTACACTGCAGCCTGTAAAAGTATTCCCAACAGAATATCTAGTCACATGAATTTTGTTAAATCTTTCAAATGTGTAAATATTTATATTGGCCACCCCTCATATGTTATGAGACACTTCAAAATAAAGGGGCAGGAAGATATTCCGTCAATTTTTTTCCTTCAACAGATTTTCAGTCAAATTTGATCCAACTATAAATTTCTTTATATGTAACTTTAATTTTACAAAAACAAAAAATTGAAATATTCAAAAAATAAAATTTATAAATAAAACTTTATTTTTTTAATTTCAAGTTTTATTTTGAGTTTTTGTTAGTGAAAATAATTAAATTGGCTTTTAAAAAAGTGTTTTTTTTAAAAAAAATCAGGCCTGCTAAATAAAATGTAATAATTAAAAATACTAAAAAAATATATTGAATTTTCAATTGATAAATAAATAAAATTTCAGGTTTTTATTTTTGTAAAAATAAAAAAGTTACATATAAAAAATTTATAGTTGGATCAAATTTGACTGAAAATCTATTGAAGGAAAAAATTGATAGAATATCTTGCTGCCCCAAAATAAATAACTGTGCCAACTTCCTGAAAGCCCTCTAAGAAGTAAAACATAAAGCTTAAAAGATGTTAAGTCTCTATCAGGACACAAAAATCAAGAAGATTTCTACCCCTAGAAAATATACAGTTTTTAATAAAAAATGCTTCTTGTGCTCACCAGCTTTACCACTATAAAAATTACTCACATTGATCATAAAAACAACATGCAGAGCCAAAAAAAAGCACTGTAACAAGAAAAGAGTAGATGGCTGGCTAGATAGGCAACCTTATTATGCACAACAAGATTTTTACAGAGATCTAAAAGTGGATTCAATCACAATAACTCAAGTACTCTCTGAAAATAACATACTATTTGCTGCTCAGGCTGAAAATAAACTACTCAATTATTTTATTCAAATTTGATTTTATTGTTGTGTATATACTTCTTGAAAGTATATAAACTAATGTTGCAACCAAGACTGGAACTTCAGTTGGCACCATATCTCACAACACACATAGAGTGTCCTTTGAATTGCCCAAATTCAAGCCCATAGTGCCAATTGTAGACAATAGTGGGACACGGGCCAATACTTCCTAATTAGGCTCAAAACCCATTCACATTTGGTAATCCATTGACAAGTTATTCTAGCAGATCAAACTCTATCTGGATCATGCCACCCCCTAGTTATGCTGTGGCCTTCCAAAATACTATGACTATCAAACACAAATAAAGAAGACAATATCGTATCATTCTCTGTTCTCTTCCTTGAACTTTTGTCTTCCCCAACACCTTTTAGAACTACAAATAGTTCAGTTGCAACACTAAAGTAAAAGATTTGAAGAGAGAAGATGATTATCTTTATTGAGCAATAGATTAAGTCTTATATAGCTTAGTATTCCATCATGCTGTCCATGTAGATCAAGGTGGAAAAGTGCTTTAGGGAAAGTTTTTGTCCTGATGTTGATTCCAGAAGCCATGCATGTGAAATCAGTATTTGCAATAGAATCTATTCATGTGAATTAAACTATGGCCACATTTTTTTAATGCCACCTTTTGAGTAATAAAATATTATTCCTTTAAAAACATGTGGATCAGATTTTTGCTTGAGAAATCATTTGTCCAAGAGGAATTAATAAAAGATTTCACAACATTATCATAACACAGCTTTTTTATACTAAAATAAATAAGTTTTAATTGAAAAAACATCAATCTTGTGAAAGCAACTTCCTTGTGAAGTAACATAAAACAAATGATAATAATATTCATCTGGGACATAAAAGTGATAAAAAAGCAAAAAAAACTATCAAATTTCATATAGCAGATGTTTAGATCATATTGAGTGAGCTCAGCATGCTCATATTCAAATATGATAGAATATTAGATTTAAAATAGATAAGAATAAAACCTCATGTGAATTGAAAAGATTCAACTGGCATCATTTGGCAAGGAAAATTTTACAATCACATCTATTTTTAACTACTTTGACACTCTCATGATAGATCATATGTTTGTCAAGATATCCAAAAAAAGAGAAGAAAAGACTTCAACAAGATTAACCAAAAACTATTCTTTTTATTTTATTATCTAGCTAAAGACTATAAAAGCCTAAAAAAGAAGGCTCTATCTCTTAGAAACTTGTATTAAAGTTTTTGGATGTGTTTTAATATAAAATAAAATGTATTTTAACTAAAAAAGAGCTCAACATAAAATCAACCCAAGGACAATGTCTCTAAAGAAAGATCTATCCATTGAACTTCTACAAGCTTAGTAAATGCACTAAGAAAAACCTAAACAAAGATTTAAAAAGTCTTTATTTAACTCACAAAAACACTTTTTTGAAACAGCTGTGGTTTTTTGTGACCAATAAAAATAGAAAACTACAGCTTTGTAAAGTCTACATAACTCTAAATAAAGTCACAATTAAGAGCAGGTAAACTTTGTCTCTTATTGATGAAATCTTTGATGCCCTGTGAAAAATCTTAATAATTGTCAGGAAAACAGGTCAGTTGGTCTTGGTCCTTCTGTGGTGGAGGGGCAGGAGAGAAGCGGGTAAGGCCCACTAGATGATGGGACCTAACTTTACCAAGGAGAATACAGCCTTTTCTACTATGGCCTAGGGTCTAATAACAGGCAAGGCAGATTCTATCAGTCCAGGAAGTAATAAATACAGCACTATCAGGAACTGATTGCTCTGGCCTGTGGAGTTGGAAGAGAGAGGCGGGTTGACCATAGGCTTGAGTATTGGTGGTGGTTTTATTAGAACCAGGTAGACACAGGGGTTATTGTACTTTTTTTTAAAGATGAGAGGATAGATGGTGATGTTATTTTCATCTCTAGCTAGGTGTTGGGGATCTTGAATAGCTCCTGGTTGTTGGTACCAAAGCAAGTATTACAATTCTCACTGTTTGTGTTTTATGGTTGGGGGTACTCTGTGAAGTGTACAAGACCAAAGGGGGTATCAGGAGGGCAGTAGTAATTGTAGGTATTGAGAATTCTGGGTGGTCTTTAGTGCTCTTCTTATGGCTGAATAGTCTGTAGGCTGGGAGTATGGCAGTGGAAAATTACAAGAAACAGATATGGCAAAATTTTGGTGAACCAAAGGTTCATAACAAAAACTTTATTTGGTAAGGACAACAATAATGGATCATTTTTCAGCCATCCTGGCTTTATATCTGTTAGTGGGGGATCTTATCTTGCTCTTTCTCAGCTATTTGTCTGAAAAGTTTGGCTACAGGCTCTTATGGCTTTTGGTTGGCTCTTTGGTCAATTTTTTGATTGCTCTCAAGACCAAGAGTTTGGTCTTCAGCAGTATTATCAGCTGCTTTCTTCCCATTAGTGGTTTGGAAACTATTTAAAAAAGATATGGCAGGGTATTAAATTAAATTCTCATCTTGGCAAGGTCTAGGAAGGGTGGAAAGAGTTGATGTTTGGCCTTACAATATCAAATTCTGGAAAAGAATTTATTTTTGTCCCCTTTGGGATCCAAAAATAATTTTGGCACTAGTCAGCCAATAATGGCTGGCTCAGTGCCAGCCAAGCTCCCCATATCTTGGGCATAGCTTTTGGGGCCCACAATGGGCCCCTCCAGCCCAGCCCTAGGTGTTCATGGAGCCCCACAACCTCTGACTGGTGGCAGGATGCGGGTTCAATTCTTGCAGGGGGCATAGCCACATTTGCGACAATCATTTATAAAGATTGACCTCACAGATGGATAGCACCAAATTATATTCAACCCTAAAGAAATTTCTAAGACAGTACTTGAAAAAATAATTATTTGCATCTATAGCTCTAAAATTTATAATGACAAACATCCCCTAGTATATTTGGAACATCCATGAAAAAACTTCAATATATATATATATATAATTGTCAGTATATCTAGCAAAATAAATATCTATAGTATTAAAAAAATCAAAATATATTTTTATGGTACTCATAGCTCTTAAGCAAATCAACTTTTACCAAAATTTTCAAATTTGGTTTCTTCATCAAAAATATCCCTTTATGAAATATCATCATCAGAAAAGAATCATAGTCTGGGCAACTGTGCTTATGTTGACAGTAGCCATATTGACACTTAAGTAAATTGAGAATTTTTTATAATATTATCTTCTGGATTTCAACTATTTTTTTAATTGATTGTAACCAGCACACTGAAAACATTTAATATAAAAAATAATCAATACATATTTATCCGCTAATATTGTCTCAGAAAGCTCAGAAATACAATAAAAAATATTAACTAATAAGAATTATGAAAAATAAATCAATTTATCAAAGATTATCATGTAAATCACACTCTTAACTATAAAAAATATTTATTTTTCATACAATTTTTTAACGTAGCCCAAAGTTGCATATTGTACTATAAAACATTGTGTTGAAATATAAAAAAGCTGCCTGATTTAATGGGGCTACTCTTGGCTTGTGTTTGAAAAATCTTAGCCTTTATTAGTAAAAAAGCAAAACTTAACCTATTTACCTAGTTTCAACTATATAACCACTTATGAAGCTTACCTCACATACCTAAAAGAATTAGTAAATTCTAAAAAATGGAAAAATATAAGTGCAATCAAAGCAAAGTTTACTATTAATAGTTTATATCATTTCCAAGAGCATTGGCCACATCTTCAAGTTGCTTCTTTATCTTATCCACATTGCACTCTTTATTGATAACGTATTAACATCTTGCTGGTAGTCTTTCTCATTTTAATTTTTCTTCTTGAGAGCTACCAAGTTGTCCAGGTCCTGGAACTTGGAGATGGTTCTTTCTTGCTTCTGCTGGGGCTTCTGGTAGAACCAGTTATACTTGATATTAACAGCAAGCTTAACCTTAAGGTGCTTGTGCCATAACTCAAGGTTATAGTCTATATTTATGTTATTATTTAGGTAGGCAGGCAGTTTCAGGGGCAGTGACCCCACTATTTTCTCTCCAGGAAGTCATTTTCTTGCTGACTCACTGTTTTTGAAGCATTCAAGATAGCTCTTGAATACAACAGAGTTTTTTTTGGCATACACATTCTCTTGAATAGCCTCAAAGCCTGTCAGGGATCTACTGAGCAGGCAAAAGCCTACTTACCTTGTGTGCAAGCGCTCCTAAATTAAAGCCTGCAACTATGGAGCTGATAGGAATGATAACCATTTCCAGATGACTAAATTGTCCCAAGAAGGAGAATCTTCCAAAAAGGCTGCTGGATTGAACCAGGAGATAATATCCCAAGAGGTATAGAAGAATATAAAAAGAAATGTTTGGAAAAACTAAGGGAGGAGCTTTTTTAGCTGAGTGACCATGTCCCAATTGATAATTGAGCTTAAATCCCCAATGACTGGTATTGTACTTGAACCAACTATTGAAAAGGCTTTCAACAGGGTAGTTTTCACTGGGGAAGAAGTTACACCAGTCTGTCTCAGGTGAATCTTGCAAAGCCTGGCAGAAGTAGAGAATAAAGCTTGAATAGAGAAGAAAGAACAAGAGCCCCTTCATAGTGAAGGTCGGATCAAAAGAGGCTAAAGCTTAGGAAATAAATTGATAACAGAATTGATATTTATTGCTAGAGCAACTAGTCACCATGAGAATTTAAGGGAATATATATCCATCTTGAGAATAAAGTAAGCTGAAAAATGTGGAGAAAAGTTGTGAGTAACAAGAGGGAGCAGGTTTTAAATCTTTTTAGTAATTGCAGGAGAGAGGAAATTACCAATATTGCATACCAGATGCTTCATAAAGAAAATTTGGAAGTGGGAAGTCAATTGCAACACAAGACAGAAAACCAAAAAATTAACACAGTCATAAGGGCCACTTAATGACTTGTTCATAAGAAAAGAGAGATCCTAGAGTTTTCCTGACTATATCCTTGTTCAAGCTGTTCTTCCTCAAGCTGAAAATTTAACCAATAAAATGCTGGCATTAAATAAGCATATTTTCTGATCTGCTTATTAGTTTTGGGGAGCAATTTCAACTTTATTGGCTCATTAAAAGCTCCCAGAAGCTTTCAGAAAGTAAGTGAAGACGTTACTGGCATACTAGCAAGGTTCTGGGTTCAAAACCTGTCAAAATTGTTAAGAAAAGAAATAGGGAACCATAAATGTTTAAAATCCTTAAATACTATTAAATTAAGGATTCCTGGGGTCAAAAATGAAGTTACTAACAAAACCCAACCCAGTATGTTAATTTTTCACAAATTCCAAGGCAGCCATCTAGGGTAGAACAAAGTATCAAGTTTCTCTTGCCATCATTTGATTACTTCTTGAACAGGTTCTTAAAGCCTTTAGGCTCCAGATGAGTGCCTGCCTAAAGTAGAAGAAGCAATTATGAAATTCATCATAAAAGATAGTCTCAAAGACTATGGACTGAGCCTTTTCAAAGTCCATGATAATAAAATTTGACCCAAGGGTGCACACATAATATAACTGCTCAATGGCAAGGGCAGCCTCATTTTTTTCAGTGAAGGAAGGATTTCCTTGGGTGGAGTGGGGAAAAAGGGCCAGATTATTGATGAGTAGAGAGTGTAAGATATCTCTTACAATGATAAAAGACTTGATGTAGATGTCAGCCTTAGTACCAGGAAGAAGGAAAAACATAAGAAACATAGCCTGTTTAAAAAATTTCATGTATAATCCTGACAACAGTACCCAAATTGACAACATACATCTCACATGGCAAAAAAGTAAAATTTCCTATTTACTTCTTGCAATAAAATTAACAATTATTACCCTTGAATAAAGGGAAAGAAAGCAGTATTTTAACAGACCAAAAGAAATATATCAGAAACTGGAACAATTTAACACCAGAGCAGATTCCTGCCATGGTCACACATGCATCCACCCCAACCACTAGGCACCCAAGAGCCAGTGGGCCTCTCATCAGCCTGCCTGCTCACCCAGGGTCCCCCAGCCAGCCACCTGTGTAAGAAAGAGGCACTGGGCTTAAAGAGCCTGGTTCCCATCCTGGTGGAAAGTACCACCAAGATAATATCCAGAGGAGCACTAGTATAGTTGCTCTAAGGAGCCATCCAAAAGAGGCCAGGCCAGAGAGATGAGGGAAGTAACCATGGGTGGCAGAGACCAAGGTGCAGACAATTAACCACATGGAACTCCAGGAATGCTCAGAGACTAGTGCTGGAATCTCTGAACCAGGAGAAGTTTTTGACTCATGGGACATTGCAGAAGAGAAAAGGGGGTCCAGAGTGGTGATAGCTGGGTCCTCAATCAGGAGGGTAGCCAGTGGAGAGTCATAAGCACTGGGTAACGTTAGGTGCAAGAGATGACCAGGGATTCTAATTGCAATACCCAGAGAAGTGTTTAAACCCCAGTCAGCATCCAAAAGGAGCTTATTAGAGCATTTCTCAGGTATAATAGTTAAGAGGAACCGAATTGGGCCTATGACTATAAGCATGTGGTGAAATAGATTCAGCCACATTATTTTTGGTGAGGAGCTATACTAGTAAATTAGGGACTAGCACAGGTAAATTTCTTGCAAAATTTGGGGTTAAAGGGTGTGGTTCCTGGGACGTTTTCCTTGGTTTCAAGTGAGTTGGGGGGTGCTGAAGAGGTGGCAGGCACAAGGAGAACAGCCACAAAGTTGTTGACGTCTTTTAATAAAACAGATGGTAGCAGGACAATAGACAATGGTGCAGCAGTAATCCCAGTGGTCTCAGGTTCAAATTATGTTGCTTTTGATTTCCCTGCCTCCTTATTTTATCATGATTAGACCATACCTTTAGCTGGATTTTCCAGCCAAGATTGGCCAACTAATCCTATTAGTTTAAAATAATAAATTTGCCCCCAGTATGATGTAATGATGATTCATTGGACCCTACCCATAGCTGGATTTTCCAGCAGAGACCGGCTGAATAATCCAATAAATGATGTGACAGCATTAAATTGACCCTCCTATCCCCAATTCCCTCAAGCCACGGTTCTTTTAACTGCCACTCTACGGAACTTTAATAAAGTTCTATTTTTTAAAAAAAACTGGTGCAGCAGTAATGTTGGGTCATCCTTGTGGGAGAGTCCTGGGTTTGACTCTTGGGGGTAGCACTTTCTTATAGTCTATCAAAAACCCAATAGTGGAAGAAAATCTTTATTTTTAAAATGAGTAAGCTAGGAGCTCAGAGCACGTTGCTTGCTTTTGTTTGGGAGGAATGAGGAGGTTGGATGTTTATTGGCTGTATGGCTTGCACTTGCAAAAGCTTTCCATCTGAAATCAGATATCTGGAGACTTTTGATGCAGCCAAGTTGTTGGTCAAACAGCCAAGAGCTCTATTATTAGGACCAATGAAATCATCATGAGAAAAAAATGTGGATTTTGAAGCCTGATGTGAAGCTCTTTGATTGGCCAGGAGGGGAAAGCTTCAGTAAGGGCTTAATTTCCAAGATTAAAGCCTCTAGTTTTGACCAGGTTTTGTCCCATGTGGGGGCCAACATGCCCACTGGGGTCTCCACAGAATTGTGGGGGTATGCTAATACATACCTCTCTTCCACAGTATGGGACAAGTCTTCAAGCTTAGAGAGGGGAAAAGCAGGCTTTTATGTACATTTCTTAGTACATCTAGGGAAATACTCACTATTTAGTGCCTGAGGGGATCCAGGAACTTTACAACCTGGCCCACTTCTCACTGAAGCTAATTGTGAACAGAGGGCTGCCCCAGCCAATCAGATGTTCCCAAATGATTTAACCAATAAGAGCCAGTTAGTTATTTTCCTCATGTTTCTGCTTCTCAGTGCCCTAAACATGGATACCAAAATACAAATTCTTCCTCTGTGAGAACAACTTTTGAATCCAACTAATGAGAGTTTGGGTCTCAGACCAAATGATTGGGGCCAAATGTTGCAATTGAACTAGTTATAGTTCAGTAAGGTGTTGGGGAAGACAACAGTCCAAAGAAAGGGACAGAGAATAAGAAGAGATTGTATTATTTATTCATATTTATAAGGTTAATATACTGAATGTGAGAGCCACCAGAATATAGCAGGGGTGGTATGATTCAGGTAAGAATTGACATTTGGAAGTAAATTGCTGAGGCCTGTGCAAATACAAATGAATTTCAACCCGTTTTAGGAAATATTAGACCATGTCTCACTGCTAGTCTCAATGGGCAATATGGATTGGACCTGGGACAATTTAGAATATGCCCCCTGTGTGTCATGAGATATGGTGCTAACTGAAGTTCCATTTTTGGTTGCAACACAAACCTAGCTCTAACTGTCTGACCTAAGACAAAAATAGATTCCAAGGCTGACCTGGGCCCCAAGCCTACAGGGTCAGAAACAGTTGGCCAGACCCTAGGTTTAATCTATGGGCCACAGATAAGAGCAGAACAAGAGTTTGAACACCACTCATCCCCAAACCCCAAGGATTCTAATCTAGATTTTGGGGTCCCCAGCCCACTGTTTTCTATCCCAAACACAAAATATTTCATCCTGGTCTCCACTATAAATAAAGAGTCCTATCTCAGTGATAGATTATGCTATCATTGAGAGATTACCATCTATATATTATTTTACTTAAAGACTCTATACAACCTTAGACAAAAACAACAAGTAACCAAATCCCCAATACTGTGAAGATTAACCACCTCATCTTCATAGCTGTGCTCACATCTTTCCTTGGGATTAGAGTATACCCACCTGATTCCACATTATTTAAACTATCTTTATAAGGACTATGAGGGATACCCTATGAGGAACCAGTACAACTAAATTATTCATACAGCACTTCCTGGATCCTCTGGCGTCCTCACATTCAACAGTTTCCTTGAAGGTTTATACTTCTTCTTACTACATCCTGACCACCTTTTTGGGGAGCTTCAGTTGCTACAACGCTCATGCAAAAATCATCAGATGGGCCATGAATGTCTATCTCATTGTGATCATCCTAACCAGAGTTCAGTTTACTACTTGCTCCCTTACCTAAAATAATGATACCAATTAATCTTGGGTATTACATTAACACGATGGCCAACATCATGGAGGAGGAAAATATTCCCATCCTCAGTCTTCTTGAAGACATCATCCAGTAACAGTTCTTTGTTATTAGAGGCAATCTTGCCTAGAGAGTAGTCACCCTAGCCTCTAGCGCTCAGAATTTAACCAACTGATCATGAGTTGACACTATCTTCAGATTAGTTAGGAAAAGCGCTTACAGGCAAACACATCTATCTGTGTGGCACTTAGATTCTTGGATGTGAGCATCACTTGCACCAGATATCAATTTAGAAGGCGGGATATCACAGTGTTTGGCATGGTATAGGCAAATTTTCTCTTAATGGTCTGGACCTTATCCCAATGTTTGGTGTTCAGAAGGACAGAAAAAATGAGGTTCTCACATGTATAGTACCTGAACTTAAAGC
>CAKOGF010000391.1:0-10922 GCA_933228935.1 Pemphredon lugubris
AATCAAACTGTCAGGAACCCACCCAACGGGAAGGAGAGCTCCAAATCTACTTAATAAGATTTTAGGATTGAGGCCAGTGATAACCGAACCTATGGGCAAGGAGACCATCCCCATATGAAGAAGTTCCCCTAACAACCGATATCTTCCTAGGAGGGGGTTAAATCGCCCCAGGAAGTAGTACGCAGATAAATATGACAACAGGAACCCAGTGGCAAAAGGCCTTGTTAAAGGAGGATAAGATTTACCCAAATCTTGATGGTCCTCTGACCCCTTGGGCATTCCTTTGGGAGGAGAGTCTGAGAGTACCGACGTGGTGTACCAACGCCCAGGAATAACTTGACGCCAATTACATTCAGAGTTGAGGGAACCAGGAGGCTTGGAGCTTGTGGCGTCTCCCATAGTTATGGAGGAACTTACACCAAGGAGAAGAAGGAGAACCCACCAGTATTTAGTCCAACCTCCACCCCAAGGAGGAGGTTTAGAAGGTGTCATACTGTGAATTTTAACTAAGACTTTTCTTTTCAAAAGAGAAGAAAGAAGAACAAAATAGAAGTAGACTGATTTATTGATTGAGCAATTGTGAAAGCAGAAAAGAAGAAGCTTATATAGCTAGAATCAAGAAAATAAAGGGGAATGATAGGCAATGTCTTAGAACTAGTTAGAGTTAAGCCAAGAAATAAATATCCAACTTCCCTTGGCCTACTAGCATGATTGGACAGGATTCTAGGATATTTGGAGCTACTAACTGAAAAGAGGCCCCCCCAGAAGATCCTCCTTCTGGGGAGGCCTCCAAAACACAGGGACAAGACACCAGAAGACAAAGGGGAAACGTTGCTGCATTATTACTAGCAGCAACGGGAAAGAGATCAGCCACGGGTCGTGGCTTTCGATTCCAACGTTTAATAGCTGGTCCCATGCTTGGTTTCATCGATTCCGGTTTATCCGGAGCCATCTGATTGGCTGGAACCAATTCCCGCCCAACGTTGCCATTTGCCTCCGATAGCGCTACGGATAGCATTGGCGGATCGGGCGAGTCGGTTTTTGGATCCGCAATCCGATCCGTGAACGGACCCGATCCGCCAGGATCCGGAGACTCAACAATGAACAAAACAGCCTTAAAATCACCCAAATTCTCCAAATGGTTTATACCCAAGATATTACCCAAAGAACCCACAGGAGGCACATCAATAGGAGAGACTACCCTAGGAGTTCTGGGGTTGTTATGAACCCAAGAAGGGTTTATGACACTGTCCTCTCCTAAGATGTTGACACCCCTCTCCCCAAAGCTGCTTATAAGATCTTGACAGTTATCCAAATTGGACAAAGGCTCCCAAGAATTTGATTCCTCACCATAGTTCTTCCATTTAACCAGGTATTGGTCCGAACCTTTGACCGTACGATGGGCCAAGATCTCTTCAACCTCCCATTCGAAAGTGTTAGATACAAGAGTAGGATCAGGATTGAGCAGGTCAAGAGAAGACACATCCCCTAGAAATGGGGTGAGCAAGTCAACATGGAAAACATCATGCACGCTGGAACCCTCAGGAAGTTTAAGGCGATAGTTGAGGGAGGATAACTTTTCCATAACCTGGAGAGGACCAATTTTCTTAGGACCCAACTTTTTGCTCGGAATCTTTAGCTTCAGATTCTTGGCATTAAGAAAAACGAAGGATCCAACAGGAAACTCAACTTCCGGAGAACGATGTCTGTCGGCAAACCTCTTGTAATCTTCCTGAGCCTTTTTTAAATGCTCCTTCAATGAAAGGTGGATTTCCTTGATGTTAGACACCATCTCATCGGCTTGCGGAAGTGAAGACGAGCAGGATTTGAAGGAAAAACTCTCCAAATCAAAACCATAGTTAGCTTTAAAAGGAGACATTCTAATAGAACTATGGTATCCGGTGTTATAGCATAACTGAGCGAGGTAGCAATAATGGCTCCAATTGTCTTGTCGAGAATTAACATAATGACGCAGATAGCCCTCCAGAACCTGATTGACTCGCTCGGTTTGTCCATCGGTCTGAGGATGGAAGGATGTGGACAAGTTAACCTTTACCCCCATCTGTTCCATCAAAGCCTTCCAAAACCGAGAAGTGAATTGGACGCCACGATCTGATATGATTTCCTGAGGTAGGCCGTGGTCACAGACAACATTGCGGAAAAACATCTCTGCCACGTCCTTAGCTGTGCACGAGGAAAAAGGGATGAAGATAGAATATTTGGTAAGACGATCTACTATCACCATAATGCCAGTATTTCCCTGAGAAGAGGGTAGATCAACTATGAAGTCCATGGAAAGAGAAGACCAAGGGCGGGGAGGAATAGCCAAGGGTTTTAAGAGTCCTTGTTTCTTTTTGTTAGAGGCTTTGTTTCTGCCACAGCCCACACAATTAACAAGGCAGTCTCGTACATCCTTCTTCATTCCGGGCCACCAGTATCGACGACTTAGCCTTTTGAGGGTTTTCAACATTCCGCCGTGGCCTGAAAGAACATCCTCATGCATGTGGAGTACCACCCTAGAACGAATATCCCCCTGAGGAACTACCAAGGAACCATTAGCGTAAGTAAGACCTTGAACCTCTTCAAAAGTTGTTCTTGGGGAGGCCTTAAGCATCTCTTGAAGTTCATAAAAAAAACCCTTGTCAGTTTGGAGTTCCATTATTTCCTGGTCAAGAGAGGTGAAGGCTGATATTTCAATGATACTTGAAAGAAACTGTGTCGAAGTCAAAACTGATTGGTTGTTATGGTCCTGGTCCTGGTCGTCCTTTAAATCTTCCCTACGACTGATGGCGTCTGGAACCACGTTCATTTTACCGGGAGTGTATTCAATTTGGAAATCATAAGCCATGAGATCAATAGCCCATCTGGCTAGGCGAGGAACAATCTTTCTTTTCTCGGTAAAGTATAGGAGGTTCTTGTGGTCAGTCTTGATAATTGTGGGAAATTTGCTTCCTTCCAAGTAGCGTCTCCAAAATTTGAGTGAACTCACAATGGCATAAAGTTCCTTTTCATAGACATGATAATTTTTTTCTCGGTCTAAAAGCTTGTAAGAGTAGAATGCAACAGGGTGGAATTCACCATCCACCCCTTGCTGGATGAGTACCGCCCCCAACGCGTAATCAGAAGCATCTGTCTCCAAAAAAAATTGACGTTCCGGATCCGGGCGAAGAAGCACAGGAGAGGTGGTGAAGGCGTGTTTAAGAAGTTCAAAGGCGTCCTGGGCCTCCTTAGTCCAGACAAAGGGAACCTTGGTGGACGTGAGTGCAGTCAAAGGCAAGGCAATGGACGAGAAGTTGCGGATAAATTTACGGCAGAAGTTGGCCAGACCCAAAAACCCTCTGAGCTTGGTGCGAGAGGTGGGAACAGGCCAGCTAAGGACCGCGTCAACCTTTGATGGAGCAATAGCAAAACCACCAGGCTTAATAGAATAGCCCAAAAATTCCACCTCAGTGGCAAAAAATTCACATTTTGAAAGCTTACAAAACAAATTTGCCTTACTAAGAGAGTCCATAACTTCCTTGAGGTGTTTGACGTGTGACTCCTTATCAGGTGAGTAAATCAAAATGTCATCCAAATAAACCACCACGCTGGTGTCCAGGAAGGGAAACAACACTTCATTCATGAGGCCTTGAAAGGCCGCAGGAGCGTTACTCAACCCAAAGGGCATGACGAGGTATTCATAAAGACCAAAAGGAGTACGTATTGCCGTTTTCCACTCGTCCCCTTCTGCAATGCGGATTTGGTTATAGGCATTTCTGAGGTCTAGTTTAGAGAAGATTTGAGCTCCTGTTAGTCGATCCGTGAGTGTTTCAGCAGCTGGCAGGGGATTCCGATTCTTGATTGTGATGGAGTTTAACTTGGCGTAGTCCACAACTGGTCTTAGGGATCCATCAGATTTCTTAACAAAGAAAATTGGTGAAGAACAAGAGGAGTTGGATCTACGAATAAAACCCTTCCTTAAGTTATCGTCTAGATACTCCTTCAGGGCAATTCCTTGGGCTCTGTTGGTAGGGTACAATTTACCCCAGGTTGGAACGCTACCTGGGATTAGATCAATACGAAGGTCTGAAGCACCATGAGAAGGGAGTTCATTGCAGCAGATTTCCGAAAATAACCTGGAGTAAGGTAGAAATTGCTCAGGAAGAGTGCCGACGTGATGATCCTTGTCTAAGTTGTCAGGTTGTAATGAGCCAATCCCCCAAGGTTGTGGGGGCTGGTGGTATGTTATGGGCGCTGAAAACGTTACTCCCTGGTTAGAGAAATCAATATGCTTAGTGTCCCAATTAATGTTCATTCGAGCTTGTTCGCACCAAGGAAAACCCAAAATGACCGGACAGGCCAAGCCTGAAATGGCTGAAAATTCTAGAGAGAAGGCAGATCCACCGATTTGTGTCTCTACAGGAGTCTGAATTTTTTGCACTTGGATAGGGGACTTATTTGCCAACAAGACCTTTGAGCTCTTGACATTGGAGATTTTAAGGGAATCTAAAAGGCTGGAGTCAAGGAAATTTCCCATGGCTCCCGTGTCAAGTAGTGCCAAGGTTTGAATAGTTTGAGAACCCCAGTGAAGGGTAACTGGAAGAGAGGCGTAAGACTGAGAGACAGATTTATTTGGGTCTGAGGCGGCCAAAACTGCGGAGGGGTTCTGTTGTACTCGATTCAAGGCGAAGCAATCCTTTGCTTGGTGTCCCTTCTTACCACAATAAAGGCAACAACCTTCATTAATTCGACGTTTTCGCTCGTTATCAGAAAGCTGAAAACCCCCACCAGCCTTGGGAACAAGACCAGGAGGAACCTCTGAAGAAACCTTGATTGAAGCAGTTTTGGAAATTGACGGTTTCCATGAGGGAAGCTGTTTAACTCGAGGGGACCATCGTAAAATTTCCTTAACCAGTTCCTCGTATCTGTTTGGAAGTATGTGGTGTGCCAGGAAGGATTTAAGGTCAGGAGAAAGGCGTTTCTGGAGTAGATAGCAAGCTTCATCATTGGCCATCCCAATGGCATTCTTTAGGCGAGTGAATTCCTCTATGAAGTCTGAGGTAGCCATTCTGCCCTGGTACAAGTTAGAAATCTGGTCGCGCAGTTCCTCGTGGGAAAAGGCTGGACTAATGGCTAACAAAAGATTCTCACAGAAGGTGGCGTAATTGTCCAGAAGTTTCTCCCCTTTCAAGGTAGACTTAGCATACCATTGTCTTGCTTTTCCCTTCAGTTGTTCCGCAACATGATGTACCTTCTGGGCGTCCGTGGTATATGATTCTGGAGAAGTCTCAAAAAGTGACTGGGAAAAGGCCAGAAGCATCAGAACTTCATTAGAGTCGGCATCCTCTGTCTGGACAGCTGATATATTATTCAGAACTACCGTCTGATTCTGGGAGAGTGACTGTGTTGAAGCCTTAGAGTGGTGCTGGTTTCGATGGTACAAATAGTAGATAAGAAGAGTAGTTAGGCAAACAAGCCCCAAAGACAAAACTACAGCAAAGGTTTTGATTAAACTGAGCTGGAATTCCATTTCCTCAGTTCTAAGGTTTTTTGGAAACCCAAAGAGGGTCCCCAAAATGGGCTCAATCAAACTGTCAGGAACCCACCCAACGGGAAGGAGAGCTCCAAATCTACTTAATAAGATTTTAGGATTGAGGCCAGTGATAACCGAACCTATGGGCAAGGAGACCATCCCCATATGAAGAAGTTCCCCTAACAACCGATATCTTCCTAGGAGGGGGTTAAATCGCCCCAGGAAGTAGTACGCAGATAAATATGACAACAGGAACCCAGTGGCAAAAGGCCTTGTTAAAGGAGGATAAGATTTACCCAAATCTTGATGGTCCTCTGACCCCTTGGGCATTCCTTTGGGAGGAGAGTCTGAGAGTACCGACGTGGTGTACCAACGCCCAGGAATAACTTGACGCCAATTACATTCAGAGTTGAGGGAACCAGGAGGCTTGGAGCTTGTGGCGTCTCCCATAGTTATGGAGGAACTTACACCAAGGAGAAGAAGGAGAACCCACCAGTATTTAGTCCAACCTCCACCCCAAGGAGGAGGTTTAGAAGGTGTCATACTGTGAATTTTAACTAAGACTTTTCTTTTCAAAAGAGAAGAAAGAAGAACAAAATAGAAGTAGACTGATTTATTGATTGAGCAATTGTGAAAGCAGAAAAGAAGAAGCTTATATAGCTAGAATCAAGAAAATAAAGGGGAATGATAGGCAATGTCTTAGAACTAGTTAGAGTTAAGCCAAGAAATAAATATCCAACTTCCCTTGGCCTACTAGCATGATTGGACAGGATTCTAGGATATTTGGAGCTACTAACTGAAAAGAGGCCCCCCCAGAAGATCCTCCTTCTGGGGAGGCCTCCAAAACACAGGGACAAGACACCAGAAGACAAAGGGGAAACGTTGCTGCATTATTACTAGCAGCAACGGGAAAGAGATCAGCCACGGGTCGTGGCTTTCGATTCCAACGTTTAATAGCTGGTCCCATGCTTGGTTTCATCGATTCCGGTTTATCCGGAGCCATCTGATTGGCTGGAACCAATTCCCGCCCAACGTTGCCATTCGCCTCCGATAGCGCTACGGATAGCATTGGCGGATCGGGCGAGTCGGTTTTTGGATCCGCAATCCGATCCGTGAACGGACCCGATCCGCCAGGATCCGGAGACTCAACAATGAACAAAACAGCCTTAAAATCACCCAAATTCTCCAAATGGTTTATACCCAAGATATTACCCAAAGAACCCACAGGAGGCACATCAATAGGAGAGACTACCCTAGGAGTTCTGGGGTTGTTATGAACCCAAGAAGGGTTTATGACACTGTCCTCTCCTAAGATGTTGACACCCCCCTTCTCAAGGCTGCTTATAAGTTCTTGACAGTTATCCAAATTGGACAAAGGCTCCCAAGAATTCGATTCCTCACCATAGTTCTTCCATTTAACCAGGTATTGGTCCGAACCTTTGACCGTACGATGGGCCAAGATCTCTTCAACCTCCCATTCGAAAGTGTTAGATACAAGAGTAGGATCAGGATTGAGCAGGTCAAGAGAAGACACATCCCCTAGAAATGGGGAGAGCAAGTCGACATGGAAAACATCATGTACGCTGGAGCCCTCAGGAAGTTTAAGGCGATAGTTGAGGGAGGATAATTTTTCCATAACCTGAAGAGGACCAATTTTCTTAGGACCCAACTTTTTGCTCGGAATCTTCAGCTTTAGATTCTTGGCATTAAGAAAAACGAAGGATCCAACAGGAAACTCAACTTCCGGAGAACGATGTCTGTCGGCAAACCTCTTGTAATCTTCCTGAGCCTTTTTTAAATGTTCCTTCAATGAAAGGTGGATTTCCTTGATGTTAGACACCATCTCATCGGCTTGCGGAAGTGAAGACGAGCAGGATTTGAAGGAAAAACTCTCCAAATCAAAACCATAGTTAGCTTTAAAAGGAGACATTCTAATAGAACTATGGTATCCGGTGTTATAGCATAACTGAGCGAGGTAGCAATAATGGCTCCAATTGTCTTGTCGAGAATTAACATAATGACGCAGATAGCCCTCCAGAACCTGATTGACTCGCTCGGTTTGTCCATCGGTCTGAGGATGGAAGGATGTGGACAAGTTAACCTTTACCCCCATCTGTTCCATCAAAGCCTTCCAAAACCGAGAAGTGAATTGGACGCCACGATCTGATATGATTTCCTGAGGTAGGCCGTGGTCACAGACAACATTGCGGAAAAACATCTCTGCCACGTCCTTAGCTGTGCACGAGGAAAAAGGGATGAAGATAGAATATTTGGTAAGACGATCTACTATCACCATAATGCCAGTATTTCCCTGAGAAGAGGGTAGATCAACTATGAAGTCCATGGAAAGAGAAGACCAAGGGCGGGGAGGAATAGCCAAGGGTTTTAAGAGTCCTTGTTTCTTTTTGTTAGAGGCTTTGTTTCTGCCACAGCCCACACAATTAACAAGGCAGTCTCGTACATCCTTCTTCATTCCGGGCCACCAGTATCGACGACTTAGCCTTTTGAGGGTTTTCAACATTCCGCCGTGGCCTGAAAGAACATCCTCATGCATGTGGAGTACCACCCTAGAACGAATATCCCCCTGAGGAACTACCAAGGAACCATTAGCGTAAGTAAGACCTTGAACCTCTTCAAAAGTTGTTCTTGGGGAGGCCTTAAGCATCTCTTGAAGTTCATAAAAAAAACCCTTGTCAGTTTGGAGTTCCATTATTTCCTGGTCAAGAGAGGTGAAGGCTGATATTTCAATGATACTTGAAAGAAACTGTGTCGAAGTCAAAACTGATTGGTTGTTATGGTCCTGGTCCTGGTCGTCCTTTAAATCTTCCCTACGACTGATGGCGTCTGGAACCACGTTCATTTTACCGGGAGTGTATTCAATTTGGAAATCATAAGCCATGAGATCAATAGCCCATCTGGCTAGGCGAGGAACAATCTTTCTTTTCTCGGTAAAGTATAGGAGGTTCTTGTGGTCAGTCTTGATAATTGTGGGAAATTTGCTTCCTTCCAAGTAGCGTCTCCAAAATTTGAGTGAACTCACAATGGCATAAAGTTCCTTTTCATAGACATGATAATTTTTTTCTCGGTCTAAAAGCTTGTAAGAGTAGAATGCAACAGGGTGGAATTCACCATCCACCCCTTGCTGGATGAGTACCGCCCCCAACGCGTAATCAGAAGCATCTGTCTCCAAAAAAAATTGACGTTCCGGATCCGGGCGAAGAAGCACAGGAGAGGTGGTGAAGGCGTGTTTAAGAAGTTCAAAGGCGTCCTGGGCCTCCTTAGTCCAGACAAAGGGAACCTTGGTGGACGTGAGTGCAGTCAAAGGCAAGGCAATGGACGAGAAGTTGCGGATAAATTTACGGCAGAAGTTGGCCAGACCCAAAAACCCTCTGAGCTTGGTGCGAGAGGTGGGAACAGGCCAGCTAAGGACCGCGTCAACCTTTGATGGAGCAATAGCAAAACCACCAGGCTTAATAGAATAGCCCAAAAATTCCACCTCAGTGGCAAAAAATTCACATTTTGAAAGCTTACAAAACAAATTTGCCTTACTAAGAGAGTCCATAACTTCCTTGAGGTGTTTGACGTGTGACTCCTTATCAGGTGAGTAAATCAAAATGTCATCCAAATAAACCACCACGCTGGTGTCCAGGAAGGGAAACAACACTTCATTCATGAGGCCTTGAAAGGCCGCAGGAGCGTTACTCAACCCAAAGGGCATGACGAGGTATTCATAAAGACCAAAAGGAGTACGTATTGCCGTTTTCCACTCGTCCCCTTCTGCAATGCGGATTTGGTTATAGGCATTTCTGAGGTCTAGTTTAGAGAAGATTTGAGCTCCTGTTAGTCGATCCGTGAGTGTTTCAGCAGCTGGCAGGGGATTCCGATTCTTGATTGTGATGGAGTTTAACTTGGCGTAGTCCACAACTGGTCTTAGGGATCCATCAGATTTCTTAACAAAGAAAATTGGTGAAGAACAAGAGGAGTTGGATCTACGAATAAAACCCTTCCTTAAGTTATCGTCTAGATACTCCTTCAGGGCAATTCCTTGGGCTCTGTTGGTAGGGTACAATTTACCCCAGGTTGGAACGCTACCTGGGATTAGATCAATACGAAGGTCTGAAGCACCATGAGAAGGGAGTTCATTGCAGCAGCTTTCCGAAAATAACCTGGAGTAAGGTAGAAATTGCTCAGGAAGAGTGCCGACGTGATGATCCTTGTCTAAGTTGTCAGGTTGTAATGAGCCAATCCCCCAAGGTTGTGGGGGCTGGTGGTATGTTATGGGCGCTGAAAACGTTACTCCCTGGTTAGAGAAATCAATATGCTTAGTGTCCCAATTAATGTTCATTCGAGCTTGTTCGCACCAAGGAAAACCCAAAATGACCGGACAGGCCAAGCCTGAAATGGCTGAAAATTCTAGAGAGAAGGCAGATCCACCGATTTGTGTCTCTACAGGAGTCTGAATTTTTTGCACTTGGATAGGGGACTTATTTGCCAACAAGACCTTTGAGCTCTTGACATTGGAGATTTTAAGGGAATCTAAAAGGCTGGAGTCAAGGAAATTTCCCATGGCTCCCGTGTCAAGTAGTGCCAAGGTTTGAATAGTTTGAGAACCCCAGTGAAGGGTAACTGGAAGAGAGGCGTAAGACTGAGAGACAGATTTATTTGGGTCCGAGGCGGCCAAAACTGCGGAGGGGTTCTGTTGTACTCGATTCAAGGCGAAGCAATCCTTTGCTTGGTGTCCCTTCTTACCACAATAAAGGCAACAACCTTCATTAATTCGACGTTTTCGCTCGTTATCCGAAAGCTGAAAACCCCCACCAGCCTTGGGAACAAGACCAGGAGGAACCTCTGAAGAAACCTTGATTGAAGCAGTTTTGGAAATTGACGGTTTCCATGAGGGAAGCTGTTTAACTCGAGGGGACCATCGTAAAATTTCCTTAACCAGTTCCTCGTATCTGTTTGGAAGTATGTGGTGTGCCAGGAAGGATTTAAGGTCAGGAGAAAGGCGTTTCTGGAGTAGATAGCAAGCTTCATCATTGGCCATCCCAATGGCATTCTTTAGGCGAGTGAATTCCTCTATGAAGTCTGAGGTAGCCATTCTGCCCTGGTACAAGTTAGAAATCTGGTCGCGCAGTTCCTCGTGGGAAAAGGCTGGACTAATGGCTAACAAAAGATTCTCACAGAAGGTGGCATAATTGTCCAGAAGTTTCTCCCCTTTCAAGGTAGACTTAGCATACCATTGTCTTGCTTTTCCCTTCAGTTGTTCCGCAACATGATGTACCTTCTGGGCGTCCGTGGTATATGATTCTGGAGAAGTCTCAAAAAGTGACTGGGAAAAGGCCAGAAGCATCAGAACTTCATTAGAGTCGGCATCCTCTGTCTGGACAGCTGATATATTATTCAGAACTAC
>CAKOGF010000392.1:0-10914 GCA_933228935.1 Pemphredon lugubris
CGAGTTACTCTCTGCCAGTATATTGTTATCTATTTCCCGCCGGAAAATCCCGAGCTGTTCTCCGCCAGTAAATCCCTAACCATTTCCCGCCGGAAAATCCCGAGATTATTCCTCAGTCAATCAAGTGGCTCACACATCCAACCAACCAGCGTACGCCAAGAGGCCAGCTGTACAGGAGAGGCCTGATCTTGCCTTCTCCCAAACCCTACACCACTTGTCATAACCAATCGGACCATCGCAAGTCAGCTGAACAGGATCACAGCTAGGACCAGATGCTCGGAAACCTGACAAGAGGCCACCACACTACACCCAGAGCGGTATTTAAAGTACCACTTGAGGGCCCTAAAAGACAACCTTTATCACCTCTTTATCAGAAATCTTGTAGGCCAGCCGGGCTAGAGACTTTGTAAATAAAAACACAATAAAGTTCACTTCCTATTCTTTGAGAAGTCCTTGTAGAAAAGGACAGGTAGGATTTTATTCACAGGTCCCGACTAACAACTTAAGAGTCATAGTCGTGAACATAAGAGCTATCAACCCAGAAAGCTTTACATTGGAGCCCAACCGAAATCGTGGTCGGAGCCTGATGAATCAAGAAACCGCAAGTAGAGGCCAAGGGTCGCCCTTGGCCACCAATCCACCCTGTGCCTTCTCCTCTGCGTTTGGTGACGAGATGATCACCAGCGACGTGGAGCGGGAGGCGCACTTCGATATCAGCGAGCCCGTGGTCACTGAGCCCCCTGAGGTCCTTCCTTGGGAGCTCATCCAGATCTCGCCTGTCCCCGCTGGGCCCTTGTGTTCTCAAGGGTTTGACAGGGACACTGTTCGCCAGACCGCAGACCAGCTGCTCCGTGGGTTCTCTCTCTATCCTGGAGAGCAGCCTGATGGCGCGCTGGGTGTGTTCTCGTTCCTGCGTAATCAGGAAGCTAAATGGGAAGTGTTCGTCCGTTTCAGGAACGCTACCATTCAGCTTCTCCAGGAGCGCCTGGCTGATCAGTCCGTCTGTGTGGACTTTTTAAGCACCTTTGTCCAGCCCAGTATCAAGCACCTCCATATTGTTACTGCTCGACAGAACTTGGAGCTTGCCACCCTTGGCTCCTCAGTGATGTCTCTCCGCCAGGAGTGGTCTTCCACCCTGTCTGGGATGAACGCTGCCTTTGGCGACCTCCGCGCTGTGGTCCTGGCAAATCAACGCATGGGGGGGAACGCTCACTCACGCATTGATGAGTTGATTGCCCTCCTAAACGCCAGACTGCAGCAGGTGGTAGACGAAGCAATGGATGCAAGAGGTGCCTCTTGCCCCTGGCTTAGAGCTGTCCACACCTCATGCACTAACACCGAACGTTTCTTGAACGATGTTAGTACAGACATCGGGAATGCAGCCCACCGACTGGATGCTAGTGATAATGCAGTCCAGCAGCTGCAAGCCCGCCTTGCTCAAGTAGAGGAAGCGCTAAGGAATCGTCCTCCTTCCGTTGTACCTGTTGTCGCTGAAACCAACACCTCTGACGAGTCAGCCAGAATATCTTCCCTGGAAGAAAAGCTGGCCACTCTAACACGTGTTGTTGAAGGTTACGACTTGGAAATGGAGAACACATTTCAGAACGTCCTGTCCCTGGAGAGAGAGGTTGAATCTCTCCAGGACAAGTTGGCAAGTCTAGCCAAGGTCAACCGCCACTTGGAGACTGGCTGCAGGAACTTGGCCGCCAAGATGGATATCACTGGGACAAAGGACCGCCTGTCTGCACTCGAGAAAGAGACTGGCGCCTTGGCCACCATGATGTGCCACTGCAACGTTCAGGCACCTAAAGCTAAAGGCCCCCCAAGCAGTACAGGACGGCCCGCCAGTGTTATGGTAGAGGACTTTGGGTCCTCTGAGGAAGAGAGCTCCTCATCCCAGGAGCTCCGCCATATCCCAGAGGTCTTAACTGCCCTGCCCACTCAAGACTTCACCACTCCGCCAAGAACAGCACCACGCACAAGAATTCCAGAAAGATCTCCATTCAATCCTGCTGGTTCGAAGGAGACTGAAGCCGTCCCCACAGAACGATTCAAGCCTTTGAATCTGCCCAAATTCGACAGACATGGAAACATCCACTCCTTTTTACGCCTCTTTGAGATGTCTATGAGGGGCGCCTCTGACCACAACAAGGCTACCACCCTCATAAACACCCTCGATCCCGTCAGTGTGGACCTAGTCATGCCACATCTCCCAGAGCACGACTGGTCCTATGATGAGGCAAGAACGGCAGTACTCAACGAGTTTGGAGGAGAGGACATTTTATACACTAAGAAGTCGGAATTTGGGTCAATCAAGTTCAAAAAGGATGAGACACTACATGAGTTTGCAGATCGTTTCTATCACGACGCACAGGTGCTACTGGGCTCAAACACAATTCAAAGATTTGACGTCAGAGCAGCCCTGAAGCAGGCCACCTTGCCCTACGTAGACCTCCATCGCGCCATGGCCCCTGCCTACACTAAAGGCAAGGACGTCCTGGAGATGGTGGAATTCCTACGCAGTCATGCAGAAACGTTTGAAGCCCCTCATAAAATGAGAACACATCGTCCTGCGCCAGAGAAGAACCGCCTCAATGAGGAGTCCCCCAGAAAGCAGCAGAACAACGAGGTCAACAGTCCCCATAAAAAAGGACCCTACTGTGGTATCTGCAACGCCACCACCCATTGGCGCTCGCAGTGTACCGCGCCTAAGAAAGCAACTCACGTGGTAACCACAGAGACTGGCAGCCCCAATGAGGGAAAAGTCAGGGCGGAGTAGAGATGGAATGCTCTACTTCCGCCCCTGGCCCCCTCATTCCCGAAGAACCAGGCCCTGCCTTGTTCGACCTCACTTCCAACTTCAGAGGAGACCCCCTCCATATGATAGTTTCTGACGACGTCTTTGCTGTAACCACTAGAGGTCAAGCAAGGAAGCAGCCGTCATTGGAAGCTACTACTGAAGTATCAAAACCATACGCCGCCCAACTTCAGAATTCAATTGAAAGCCGTCGCTCCCCATGCTCCAGCGATACGCCGAAACTGCAAGGGGTCCAGCTAGCCCTCCCGCTGGACTCGTTAGTAGACAGCTTCCCTGAAGTCTGCTCCAGCCTTCGTTCCCTCCTGGGCGGTGAAACCGATAAGGACATTCTCTCCATTAAAGCACCATTTGATCCTTATATTGATTGTACATATGCGGACATCTGTGTTAATAAAATCCGGGTACAGGCTATAGTAGACTCTGGAGCCCCGTTCAATATCGTTTCAACCAAACTCATAAAACGTTTGGGAATAGCACCTGACATCGATCATCGACAAGACTATGGTACAGCAGGACTGCAAGTCACCACCTCGTTAGGTGCTTACAGTGCCTTACCCATGAGGTTTGGTTCTATCGCAGTCTCTGCCCCCGCTGTTGTCCTTCCCAACCAGAGGTATGACTTCCTCATTGGTACAGCTTTCCTGAAGAAATACGGAGTACGCCTGGACTTACAGGAAGATACACTGACGTTGCTTGGCCAAACTATTCCCTTATATTATTGCCGAGACCCTGCACAAGTACGCGGTCCACCCACCAAGTACATCAACCTTGCCTATAAAGACGGGGTGGTACCTGTTGGCTATACATTAAGTGGACAAGCAAGAAGGAAACTCCCCAGCCAGATTAAGGAATACAAGGGGATACCTCTCTGCTCCACCTCCAGTCTAACTCTGACCTCCGGTTGCCAACGGGTAGTAGGAACGGGGTTGACGCTAGACATACCCCCCGGGCTGATAGGCGAAATCCATCAACCCTGGGGTCGCTCTCGTCTGGAACCAATAGCCGCCCCTGGCATAATCTTGCCTGGGCACCAGGAAATATGCGTACTGCTAGCTAACCTCCAGAAGGAGAACATCGAAATCAAGAAGAATCAAGTAGTGGCTTACATACATCTAATCCCTTCTTCTGAGTACAGCAGCACGAGACCACTGGGAACCCTAAGCGAACTTGGATTACCTAATGAAGGGGATCTTGGGGTTCACTCTCTAGTTCCGCTGGAAAGTTTGGCAAACTTAACTACAGAAGAACAGGAAAAGGCCATCGCCCTCTTTGAGAAGTATCGGGAGATATTTGCCAAAGACGACTTTGATCTTGGATGTGCTACGGATGTACAGCATCACATTGACACTGAAGGGGAACGGCCCATTCGTCTTAGGCCTATCAGGAGGTCTAAGGCTGCTGAAGAGACGGTGATGGAGGAGATCCGACTATTGATTGAACGTGGCATGCTGATCCCCTCCAAGAGTCCCTGGGCCTCTCCTGTCCTCATTGTCAAGAAGAAGGATGGTTCTAACCGAGTTGTCATAGACTATAGACGATTAAACAAGATCACTAAGAAAGATTCTTACCCCCTACCTCGGATAGATGACGCACTAGACAAACTTGGTGGGGCCAAATACTTCTCGGCCATGGATCTGATATCAGGTTACTGGCAAATTGACCTCCCCCCCGAAGAGCAAGAGAAGTGTGCCATCATCACCAGCTCTGGGCTATTCCAGCCCACCAGGATGCCACAAGGGCTATGCAACGCCCCTGCTACATTTCAGCGTGCTATGGATACCATACTTGGTGACCTCAAGCTTTCCTGTGTCCTGGTATATCTTGATGACATCAACGTCTTCTCCCGCACTTTTTCAGAGCATCTTCAACACTTGGAGGAGGTTTTCCAACGGCTCTCGTTGGCTAATCTGAAGATTAAGCCCCGCAAATGTCAGTTCTTCAAGGACCAGCTAGAATATCTTGGGTTTGTCATAGACAATACAGGTCTACGCCCTCAGCCTGCGAAGATAGAGGCCATCAGCTGCATGAAACACCCTGACAGCAAAAGGGATGTCCAGGTTTTTTTGGGTATGGTTGGCTACTATCGTCGGTTCATACCACACTTTGCATCCACTGGCGAGCCCTTGTTTCACTTGTTAAAAGCGGGAGTAGAGTTCAATTGGAGTAGCCAATGCCAAGAAGCTTTTGATACTCTACGGACCTCCCTTGCCAGCGAGCCCGTCCTTCGATATCCAGACTTCGACAAACCATTTGTAGTACACACCGACGCTTCCTTGACAGCTGTAGGAGCAGTACTTTCCCAGTCAGACGACCAAGGCCATGAACATCCAGTTGCATATGCCAGCCGGACCTTGAACGTCCACGAAAGAAACTATACTGTAACGGAACGGGAATGTCTGGCAGTAATCTACGCCTGTAAGCAGTTTCGGGTGTATCTTCATGGGGTTAGGTTTACTGTCATCACTGACCACGCCTCCCTGGCCTGGTTACAGAACTTACGTGAGCCTGAGGGACGACTGGCCCGCTGGGCCCTCAAACTACAAGCACTGGACTATGAGATCCTCCATCGCCCAGGGGCCAAACATCAGAACGCGGACTGCCTGTCCCGCCTTCCTACTATAGCCATTGTGAGCCCTCTTGCTGATCAACTCTTTCGTAAGATGGTTAGCGGGCGCTATACAGATGAGCCTGAAGAAGTACAGGCTATCCTCACAGGACTGAGAAAAGATACCATAGAGGAGAAAGGTACTCTCTATAAAGTCATACAAGGTGAACGACAAGTCTACCCTCCACCGTCGGACCGTACTTCCATCCTAGCTGCAGCACACAAGGCAGTAGGCCATGGTGGTTTCAAGAAAACAAAGGAGTTCGTTTCCCGATCATATTTCTGGGAGGCCATGAACTTCGACATACAGGAGCTCCTGGACTGTTGTTTAGAGTGCCAGTCGCACAAGCCTTTGGCAAAGGCTACCACCTACCGGCTAGTGAAACCACACTTCGCCTGGCACACTGTTTCCATGGATGTGGTGGGGCCGCTGCCACGTAGCAACTCTGGATTCAAGTATGTTATCGTGGCTATCGACCATCTCACCAAGTGGGTTGAGGTACGGGCGCTCCGAAAGGTAGATGCCGAGTCCACTGCACGATTTGTTCTTGAGGATATTATCCTCCGGCATGGGTGTCCCCAGTTTCTGCTATCAGACAACAGCACCAACTTCACAGCGCATGTAATTGCCAAAATCAATGAACTTATGGGGGTTCGCGGGGTACTTTCTACCCCCTACCACCCCAAAACCAATGGGATGGTGGAACGGGCAAATGGCACCCTTACACAGATCCTCCGCAAACTAGCCACCAACCGCTCAGCATCCTGGGACGTTTTCCTCCGCTCAGCTGCCTTTGCGTACAACATTTCCCAACACTCTGCCACAGGGGTGTCCCCTTTCCAACTGATGTATGGGCGTCACCCAGGGATCCCCCCGGTCTTGTTTTCTGCTACTAAGGACCCGGGGTTGACTTCATACCCTGCCTATCTACAAAGACTTACTGACGTCCTCATCAAGCTCCAAGCAGCTGCATTCGACAACTCATTAAGGAAAGGGATTCTCAGACATAGTAAATCAGAGGCCTCTCGTGCCCCACTGCCCAATTTTGAGGTAGGGGAGAGGGTCGCCTTCTGCGACACCCGCGGTGCTGGCCGATCCCACAAGTTAGCGGAACTCTGGAAAGGCCCATTTGTGATCATCGAAAAGACTTCCCCTGACGGTTATACTATAAAGGAGGAGGATACAGGGAAACTAGCTAACAGAGTCCACGCTAAGTTCCTCCGCCCTTTTAAATCCTTCAACGATTAAAGACACAACTACTACCTTCCTTATCCCCTCTATCACAGCATCTACAATTGATTTCCATTACACCTAAACAACAATGCAACTACACCAAGTACCAACAAATAGGTTGTTCCAAGTGAACAGCCCCGGAAATAACAAATAAAACAAACAAAGAAAATAAAAATAAAAAGAGAAAAATAAAATAAAAAGCAAAAACAAATAAGTAAAGAAGGCAGCGTTTATTGATACACTACTCAGCAGGCTGTTGTTGCTCAGGTACTTCTTCGTAGTCCCCAAAGTTATGCACCCCCGTCACCTGGTACATAACCGTCACGTCCCGAAGCCACATCTGGCGACAAGCAGGCTGGAGGCGGTCCCAGGCCAAGAAAGACGAAGAAATGGAAGACATGGTGGAATCAGTTATCTCAACCCCTATTTATAGTCAAGAGGGGGGAAATGTGAAGACAGCCAAAATTGACTATCAATGATGGTCAAGCAAACTGGTATAGCAAAGTCGATAATCACTGATTAGCAGTGCCATGGGGATTTACCGGCGGTAAATCCTCTGTTAGTTGTTTTACGCCAGTAATTATCAGATCATCATTTACCGCCGACAAATCCCCAGGATAGCCAATTGCCGCCAGTAAATCTATTACATAGTAATTTCCGCCAGCAAATCTATTGGGACATTAGTCAATCAACTATAATATCTGGATCATCCCTGGCATTCACAGCTTCCATCTATTCTATCCTCGATGTCCAACTGATAAGCATCATAACGACTTAGGGGGGATTTACCGCCGGTAAATCCCTTGTTCGACACATAATCGACTCAATCGCCAGATTCGAACCAGACATGATCATGTCGTAAGTTCCGATCTACTACGCAGTAGTCTTAGCACCATATTCCGCCAGTATATTCCGAGTTACTCTCTGCCAGTATATTGTTATCTATTTCCCGCCGGAAAATCCCGAGCTGTTCTCCGCCAGTAAATCCCTAACCATTTCCCGCCGGAAAATCCCGAGATTATTCCTCAGTCAATCAAGTGGCTCACACATCCAACCAACCAGCGTACGCCAAGAGGCCAGCTGTACAGGAGAGGCCTGATCTTGCCTTCTCCCAAACCCTACACCACTTGTCATAACCAATCGGACCATCGCAAGTCAGCTGAACAGGATCACAGCTAGGACCAGATGCTCGGAAACCTGACAGGAGGCCACCACACTACACCCAGAGCGGTATTTAAAGTACCACTTGAGGGCCCTAAAAGACAACCTTTATCACCTCTTTATCAGAAATCTTGTAGGCCAGCCGGGCTAGAGACTTCGTAAATAAAAACACAATAAAGTTCACTTCCTATTCTTTGAGAAGTCCTTGTAGAAAAGGACAGGTAGGATTTTATTCACAGGTCCCGACTAACAACTTAAGAGTCATAGTCGTGAACATAAGAGCTATCAACCCAGAAAGCTTTACACTAATAATATTAAGTAAACTTAAATTATAATGACAGCTTCTAAAAAGAGAATAATTAAATAATATAAACCAGAAATAAAATGCTGATGTGCTCTTGCTGTGATGAAGCAAAGTATTCACAATAAATATTTTTTATTGAAAAGTTCATTTTATTAAATGTCATCTGTGAAAAATTAATTTAGCTCAGATTTAGTATAAAAAATTCATTTGATTCTCTTACTATTGAATTGGGTTTTTCCAAAATCTAGAAGAATAAAGATTGTAAAAATATGAATTTTTGACCTATAATAGTATCAGGTTTCTCTTCAGGATATGTAACATGGTATGAATTAAATGACTAGTAGATGAAAAGAATCATAATTACCAATTATCTGACTGAAGTTGCAAAGGGATGAATTTATCTCATGCAGGAAATCACTTTTTTAGTGAGGTCTAGTATGATTATGTAAAACAAACCTAGATTAATGTAGTCATGATAAAGAGCAATAATGGTCAGGGGAAGTCCTTAGCAGGAGCAGCCATTTTAGACCTTTAGTTAGAAAAAAATGTGTGAGATCGCTGCTTTAATTAATATTTGGAATCTCTACTATTATCTGGGAGGTTTGGAAGAAAATTTCTCTTAATTTTTAAAAAATGGTGAGAGATTGGCTACTTGGTCTAATTTGCTAGTCTGAGAAGCTTTGAAGATAGAGTAGAACTGTATTTTTAAGTAAACTATTTTTATGCTATCAATTGTTATTTGTTAAATTAAGAATTGAAATTTTTAAACTAAAATCAAATAAAGTAAAATGCAAAACAATAAACTTTTTGAAAGTTACAATATTCAAAGAGCATGAGACTAGTTTCAATTATTGTTTTTAAAAATAGAAGGGGTTTCTTCCCCTTGCTATATTATAGCTGAAAAATCTAGTAATCAATTAAATGAGGACTAGCTTTAACTGCTAAATTTAAGATAATTATTGGCTGGGAAATTTTCATTATAATACTTGGTATATCCATGGGGATCAGTATCAATTGGCTTCTCTGAACTATTTAATTTTTATGTGTTTCTGGACCAGGTGGAAGTGTTTTAGGTCTTTAAGTTGAGCATACATTCAATATTGGTTTTTTTCATGAATGGTCACATTCAGACTCTTTCAATTTTGTCTTTGGTGGGTTTGAATCTATAAATAGATTCAAATTTCTTATCTTTTAACTTTGGTGCTCAAATTTGTATCCCCTCCATAAATGGAGTGGTATCAATTTCAAGCTTCACGTATCACCTTCAGGATCTCCCCTCCACTTGTAAGAGTGACAAGTGATCCTTTCACCCCACCTATAATCTTTGGTATCTATCTAAAGTATATAATATTATTTTATTCTCAATAAATTCTAAGTTCTACATACTCTTTTCTTTTGTGTGTCTCTTGTAATTCAGCGCGCCCTCCCTAGACATCTCTAGAGGAGTTCTTTTATTACACATCAAGTAATAGAAGCAACAAGATAACATTCCCTTATTGCTTCCTCTCTGCTAACCGTTTGGCTTAGTACAGATCCAATCCTTCCGTTAGTATAATGCCACTGTGCCCTCCTCACCAAGTCCTTGCAAGTGCACAACAGCTTTAGGCAACTAAACAGAATTGAGGACCTTTTTGACAGGCTGTGACTGTCTTAATTATAATAAACTTTTGTATTTTGAGTCTTTATAAATATTTTGCACATTATTAATGAATTTTTTAAGTCTTCTGGAGCTTTGAATGATTTTTCCCAAATTAAAAATTAATGTTTCTGATCAATAATTATCTATGATAGTAAAAATGTGAATTTTACTTACAGTATGTTACTATAATATTGATTTAAGTACTAAGATCAAGCTTACTGGAGTCAGACAAGGTTCTAGTATATAAAAAATTCTCTAGGATTTGTATATGATCATTCATGGTAATAAAATTAATGCTGTCTGGCTCAAGTCAGGCCTTTAAAAATTCTTTATTTTGTTCTTATATTGCCTTTTTTTAGAATACTTCCATTTTTAGGGTTAATCCTCTGGTCTGAAGAATAAGAGAGATATTTCCTTCAATGTTCTATCTGATATTTATGTATTTGGTTGATAGTATAATTTTTTCTGTGATGGTATGTCTTGCTGTTCCTGAGTATTGAATAATGCTAAGATCTAATTTTATTATTGTTATGTATATACTTCTGGGAAGTATACATACTGAAATAAAGGGGAAGATTTGAAAAAAAAAGAGTGATATCTTTATTGAGAAAATCAAATAAGCTTATATAGCTTGGTATTATATTATGCTGTCTATATAGATCATGAAAGTCATGTGCTTTCAAGGGAAAGTTTTGTCCTGGTATCAATTCCAGAAGGTATGTGTGGAATCAGTATTTGTGGTGGAATCTGTGCATGTGAATTGAACTGATGAAGTTTGGGGAATCATTTGCCCAAGGAGTAATCAAAGATGTTGCAATGTTATCATTGAAGCCTCTGAAATATTATATATAGGTATTTTATGATTATTGACTCTTTATTACTCTTTATAGATCTCTTTGAACTTATTATAGGTTCCTGTTTTTTATGGTAACTATATAAATGAACTGCTTATAGTTTTTACATGAATAAGTTGGAGAAAAACAATCTTCAAGAGGGGCTAGAAAACATATTTAGATCCAATTTAGTTTATTTGAAAAGATCCAAATTCTTATGATGTGTGGATAAGCTATTGGGACACCAGGAGGGTGCACAGGTGGTATTGGGATATAACAATCGTTGCAATTGGTTTGCTTATAGGCTTTTATGTACTCAG
>CAKOGF010000393.1:0-10911 GCA_933228935.1 Pemphredon lugubris
GGTGGCCTATTAATGGGTATAAGCCCATTTCTCTTCTTTTCAATAAAGATATCTTAAGTCCATCTCTCTCTTTTTTCTTTTTTGTAACTGCAACTTTTAGCATAGTTACAACACTACATTTAAAAAATAATACCTTAAAAAATGAATAAAGATTAGCTTAATTGAAATATAGATTAAAAATTATGTGATAACTAAACAAAAATTATACTTATAACTTTTCTATTTTTATAATACTCTAAAGTTGCAAATTAAAAAAGTTGATTTTCTACATTTTCTTCTTAACATAAGAATCAAACTATAATTAGATTATAAAAGCAGAAATTAAAAAGATATAAAAAACAAACTAAGATTTTTATACTAAATAGATAGCTAACTTTATTAATAGATACATTCCTAGTTTTAATTTGAAGGGAGTATAAGGCTAAAATGCAAATCAAGTTAAATTTATAAAGATGCCAGGCTGACATTCAAAGATAATCTAAATAGAACTATTTGGACTCATTTGGATAATTTTTTCTAATTATATACAAAGGTGTGATAATCTCAATATTGTCACAGTAGTTTTCATAATGCCTGATATTGCTTGTTCTAATTGAAAAGCCCATTAATTGAGAAAAGCAGATAATAAGTTAACATATTTAAAAAGTCTTAATCAAACTGTTGAAATAAAGTGGGTAACAGCCAATTTAGTATCATTTAAAGATCCGTATTTTAAATTGAAGCTGGTCAAAATAAGCTGATTTAATGTGAAAGTCACATGTGTGACTGTATGACAGTCACTCTGTCAAACTTGCTAATGAAACTTCTCCAAATATGAAATTTGTTAGAACAGATATTTTATGAATGATATTTTCTTTTTTCCTAGGTAGAAAAGGTGAAGAGAATATTACTTATAAAACTGCTTGATAGTTCAAGGTGCTGCTACAGTAAAATCTTATAAAAAGATGCACCAAGGTGCTGCCTATCTTTTTCTCTGGGCGCAGAGGTGTTGGGGACAACCTAGGTGGTCAAAATGTACACCAAGGTGGTGTTTTGTTGGGTTTTACCCAGGAATTAATTAGGAGGTACTAATTAAGGGTATTGGTTAATTGATTTGAAGGTTCAAATCAGTGAGACTTGGTGTCTCCAGGTTGTTAAATAAACCGAGAAGGTTTTGATAACAAGTACCCAGGAATATAATTGACAGAAAGTCAATTATAGGGTATAAATAACAGCTTGACTGTGTCAAGATTGAGACAAAGATTAATTAATTAGTTTTATCTCTTAGTTCCTAGATGGAGCCAAGGATAGTGATCCAGAGATGAGGCCATCTCTTAATATTACTTCATTTGAAGTGACAAAACACTTCAAAAGCAGTGAACAAAGTCCCATCAACTGGATTGATGATTCAGGGACTTAGTGAGATTAATTCTTAGGAGATAATAATATGGTGATCTTTAAAGGTAGGATATGATTAATTGGCACTTTATGTCACCATTCATTGATGAAAATCAAGGTTGGATTTCCCAGGTAAGGGGTTTTGAGCAAAAAGATACCATAGATTGGTATAAAGAGAGAGAAAAATATGCTTTAAATAAAATTCTTCATAATAACTGTTGTTGATTTCCCCTTATTCTTGTTTTTAATCCTGGGCTTTTTTCAATGGAAAAGGCTAAGTTTAATCTCTCAAAGGTTAAGTTTTCTGGCTTTTATAAGAAGGTCCCAACCTCAATGTTGGAGGAGTTGTGGGATGCTCTTGAGGTAGGCCAGCCCTTCCCCAAAGAGTTATTAGGCAATGTCAAGGTGGCTTATTGTGAACTATTTGAGGATTACTTTCAACGTACAGGTACTCCATCATTAGAAAATTGAATGTTTGCGTGGGATGCACATAACCTGATTTTGGCCTTTGATGAAATACTTGGGAGTATGAAGATGACTGTTAGAAATGACAATTTGCCAGACTGCCTGTGCAATAATGGGATCAAATCCTGTCAATTAGCAATACTTTTAATGTCTAAATCTGGAAGTACCAATGAAGAACTGCCAACCTTGATGCCCAAAAAGGATCTAATTAGGCCACCTAAAAGAGACAGCAAGACACCAACTGCCAGTCTGATAGTTCTGAAGGCCTCTCCTGTGACCAATCAGAGACCCAACCCTGGGGTCTCCACAGACCACAAGACCACCCTTGAGAATATGACTCAAGAACAGAAGGAAGTGCCCATTTTCTCCAAGGAATCAGCCAATAATGATGTCCTGTTGTTAGTGCCACCCACAGAGTTCTGCTGCCCTCCCATCCCATAAATTCCCAATGCTGGGAAAGAATTCCTCTGGCTGATGAGTAATCTGGAAGTAGGGACCTATATTAACCCATGGAACATACTCCAGACCTCATTGCCATTTTTAAATAAAGGTTATGAGACATTGGGTCTCTCAAATACTGCCATATTTCATTCTTGTAGTTTGACAGTTTAACCCACACTCTGGTGTACCTGCCAGCCCTGCATCTACTCCTCCTATACACACAGGTACACCTGCCAAGATCCCATCCAAGGCCACCTATAGTGTGGCCACCCCTAGATTAAACTCTTTCCAAGATCCCACATCCCAAATTCCTGTACCTGCTAGGCGCCTCCCATCCGTCACTCACTAACTAGACATGGAGCCACCTGTCACCCCTAAGCCCATGCCCACACCTACGCCTGACCTTCTGGCAATTCTTCCAGAAAGCTGCTTGGCATTGTGTATATTACCCTCATTGGGGTGGTAGATGCTGTTGTGCCGCCTTCTGGCCCCTGGTCTTGGGCCAGGAAGTCCCTCTTGTACCTCCTTAAGTTAGCTCTAATTGTATGCTGGGCCCTCTCCGCCAGTCTGATGTCCCACCCTATGCCTGAGGACAGCCGTCTGCCTGCCCACAGTTGGATTCCTGAAAGTGACTCTAGAACAGGGAAAGAAAAGCTGCAATTGGAAAGAAGAGGCCAGTATAAAGCTAGTGACAAAGTTAAATGAATACTTGTTACAGTTTTCAAACACAAATTTGGCACTGAATTGCTAAATTTCCTGGTTGGAAACAGAGCTTGCTGAAGCTCAAATACATAATTTTGACAGTGGAAAGAGTCAAGCTGGGTACAGCAATACAGGCCAACAGACCCCAGTCCCTCCACAACATGTTATGTCAATATTCATCATAAGGGATCCCAAATACTAAGCACTAAGGGGTTATTCTCTAATTAAACAAAGAATATCTGAAAATAATGAACTATAATGCTCCTTGAAAGTTTAGTTGACTTTGGGTATATAGTAAGACTTTTTCAATCAACTCTTAAGTATTGAGTCTAACTAAATAAGTTGTAAATACCTATAACAATGGAAATTCTTATATTTCATAAAATCTTTTCAATATTCACCCATTGTTGGGCCTTTTGCACTAATTTTCATGCAATCTAATTCTTAATAGAATTGCTACTGGAATATGGGGTCCTGCTTCTTATTCATTAATCTTAAAAGATGTCTATATTTTGCCTGTTACTATTAATGCTGGTTTATTTTCAGTGGAAATTGAGGTTGATACCTCTCCAGTTTCCCAATGTCCTAAACTATATTCTAAAAAATCTCTGATTCTATCACAAGTCTTCTACCTAAGTTTATTGTAGTTGGTGCTAGTGTTGCTATTAAATCCTATTGTTTCTTTTGGGAAATTATCAAAAGACATCTAAAGACTTGTTGGTAGCTAATCATCAACTCTACTTGGTTTTGGGTCTTTATTTTCTACCACTTAGACACAGCTTTATATTATCCTACCCTTTCTACCTCAATTATTATGTCGCCTTAATAATATCTTTATCTTTTTAAACTTTATCCTAAATCTATGAAAAAGGTGAAAGTTACCAAGTGAATTTGGTTTTTTACTAAAATTACCAAATAATTGTTAAAGCCATCAATTATGATATAAAGACATTATATGTTCTATTTTTAATAAATAGTTTTATCTCTAATTAATTAGCCTAAAATTATTTTAAGCTAAAATTATTTAAGCCTAGAAATCTTCAGAGAAAAATCAGCTTTGCATTAATGAATAGATTCTGTTTTCTTTATTTAGTACATGATAATAAAACGCTAATTTTTATGGAAATATCTTAAAGAAAATAATAATTAAAGTATAAGTGATCTTTATTTGTAATGTTTCTGGCTCAGATTATGTGCCAGATACTCTGATAATATATATTAAAGATTGTTGGGGATTGTGAATTTGAAAGATTTTATAAAAAAAGCTCTGTACCCCTGAGTAAACTTGAAAACGTTGTGATGTATCACTTGGTACTTCTAGGGAGGTGTAAAGCTTTCTGGGTTGATAGCTCTTATGTTCACGACTATGACTCTTAAGTTGTTAGTCAGGACCTGTGAATAAAATCCTACCTGTCCTTTTCTACAAGGACTTCTCAAAGAATAGGAAGTGAACTTTATTGTGCTTTTATTTACAAAGTCTCTAGCCCGGCTGGCCTACAAGATTTCTGATAAAGAGGTGATAAAGGTTGTGTTTTAGGGCCCTCAAGCGGTACTTTAAATATCGCTCTGGGTGTAGTGTGGTGGCCTCTTGCCAGGATTCTGGGCATCTGGTCCTAGCTGTGATCCTGTTCAGCTGACTTGTGATGGTTCAATTGGTTGTGACAAGTGGTGTAGGGCTTGGGAGAAGGCAATATCAGGCCTCTCCTGTACAGCTGGCCTCCTGGCGTGCGCTGGTTGGTTGAATACGTGAGCCACTTGATTGGCTGAGGAATAAATCTCGGGATTTTCTGGCGGGAAATAGTTAGGGATTTACTGGCAGAATATGGCTTGGGATTTTCTGGCGGGAAATGGATAACAACATACTGGCAGAGAGCAACTTAGAATATACTGGCAGAATATGGTGCTAAGACTACTGCGTAGTAGATCAGAACTTACGGCATGATCATGTCTGGTTCAAATCTGGCGATCAAGTTGATTATGTGTCGAACAAGGGATTTACCGGTGGTAAATCCCCCCTGGGTTGTTATGATGCTTATCAGTTGGATATGGAGGATAGAACTGATGAAGCTGTGAATGCCAAAGATGATCCAGTTATTTAGTTGATAGACTAACATCCCATAGATTTGCCGGCAGAAATTAATATGTAATAGATTTACTGGCGGCAATTGGTCATCCTAGGGATTTGTCGGCGGTAAATGATGATCTGTTAATTACTGGCGTGAAACAACTAACTGAGGATTTACCGGCGGTAAATCCCCATGGCACTGCTAATCAGTGATTATCGACTATGCTATACCAGTTTGCTTGACCATCATTGATAGTCAATTTTAGCTGTCTTCACAGGAGGTTAAGAGAATTCTCAACTAATAAATTTTTATCTGTTATAGTAAAGTGAGCTGATTTCTGGTACCTCTAAAAGGAGGACCTTGCCTATACTTAATGCCACTTCTCATTTGACTTAAGTGTCAGTCAATTAGCTGGTAGCTAGTCACCTGATTGGTGCTATAGCTTAAGCCTTGGAATTCAAGTGCCCTCTTAATGTCATTGTGAAGAGACCCAATATTGACTATTAATGATGGTCAGTTAAAACTGGTATAATAGAGTTGATAATCACTGATTGGCAGCGTGTTAGGGATTTACCACTGGTAAATCCTCTGTTAGCTGTTTTACACCAGTAAATCATTAGCTCAATCAATTACCACCAACAAATCTATGTGATTATCACTTGCCACCAGTAAATCATTAGTTCAACCAATCACCGCCAACAAATCTATGTGATTACTATTGCCGCCAGTAAATCTATTACACTTGTAATTTCTGCTGGCAGATCCATTGAGATATTAGACAATCAACTACAACAATTGGATCACCTTTGGTATCTGCAGCATCCATCTATTCTATCTTCTATATCCAACTGATAAGCTACATAACAATCCAGGGGGATTTACTGCCAGTAAATCTCTTGTTTGACACATAATTGACTTGATTGCCAGATTTGAACCAGACATGATCATGTTGTAAGTTCTGATCTAATATGCATTAGTCTTGTCACCATATTCCGCCAGTATATTCTGAGTTATTTTCTGTCAGTATATTGTTATCTATTTTCTGCCAGGAAATCCTGAGCTATTCTCCGCTAGTAAATCCCTAACCATTTCCCGCCAGAAAATCCCAAGATTTATTCCTCAGCCAATCAAGTGGCTCACATATTCAACCAACCAGTGCACGCCAAGAGACCAGCTGTACAGGAGAGGCCTGATCTTGCCTTCTCCCAAGCCCTACATCACTTGTCACAACCAATCAGACCATTGCAAGTCAGCTGAACAGGATCACAGCTAGGACTAGATGCCCAGAATCCTGACAAGAAGCCACCACATTGCACCCAGAGCGGTATTTAAAGTACCACTTGAGGGCCCTAAATAACAACCTTTATCACCTCTTTATCAGAAATCTTGTAGGACAGCTGGGCTAGAGACTTTGTAAATAAAAGCATAATAAAGTTCACTTCCTATTCTTTGAGAAGTCCTTGTAAAAAAGGGCATGTAGGATTTTATTCACAGGTCCCAACTAACAACTTAAGAGGCATAGTTGTGAACATAAGAGCTATCAACCCAGAAAACTTTACAGCCATATAACTAATTGACTTTTGTTTGTTTATTATGGATTTTTATTGTAGGCTTCAATAAGTTTAGCTGTAATTAATATATTTTGTGTGTATTAGTCTAAATATTTACTGGTTGTAAACGTTTAAAATAAGCCATTGTTTTTTGATGGATAGCTACAGTATCAAGAAAGCTCTAGGCATACTTGAATTATTTAAAGAGAGCTTTACTGTCAATAAGAACTTGGAATTTACAATTTAAACTTACTGTTAGCTTTAAGGTCTTTTCCATAAAGATTCAAGATTTTATGCTATATCATGAAGTGCATTTTGATACAAATTTAAAAAATACAAAGAGGTAGGCACTTTTTAGGAGTATCTCAAATAAACCAGCTAAAAGCTTGTATTGTGTGACAAAAGGAGTAATAAGATTTAAGAAACCTAAGAATAATATATACTAAGGTATTAAACAAGGACTTATTTTTATTAAGAATAATATATAAGTTATAATATATTCCATCAGAAAACTGATGCATATAATTATTATATGTTTCTTTAAAAGAAAAGAAGTGATGCAAAAAGCCTAATGCTTGTTTTTTTAGCTATTTTAATAGTGAGAAAAAAGAATCTAAGAGGATTTAGTAGTTTATATAGTTCACAATTTGTAAATTTAAATTTCAGATTTAAAAAATGAAGAATAAAAAGTAGAGAGAAAAAGCCATTTAATTTTTTAGCTTAAAAGCCTACTCTTCCAAACAACTATTTATTTATGGGGAAAATAAAAGCTGTTGATCTGTGCGAGAGAGGGGAGCTAAACTTACTAAGTCCGGCTCCCATCCTGGGGGGGCCAACCACCAGGATGCCATCCAGTACAAGGCTGGGATGGCCGCTTGGACGGGGGTCCAGAAGGACAAAGGGGGCGAGAGGGACGGGAGGTAAGAATCTAAGGCCATGAGGGCCAGGCCTCCAAAGATCCAGGGAGAACGCGATGCCAAAGGGGGGGTGTCAGGGATCCCTCAGGACGGGGGAGCAAGATGGATGGGGGAGGCAAGGTGGTCAGACTGAGGGTATTGTTGGGCAGCAGAGTGACTAGAGCAGTTTCCTTGCCCCACTCAGCGTTGTCGTGGGTAAGTCCTCTAACAAGCAACCCCCCTGAAGACAGGAGGCTCTTTGTCACTCCGGGGAGGTTGTTCAGGAGCAACAAGATGCTTGAGGGACGCTCCGCCACCTGGTGGACAGAGAAGGCCAACTGCAACCAGAGAGCTGGGGAAGCTGTCCACAATAGAAGCAGGGCAGGGGCCAGCAAAAGAATCAGCAAACGTGCACCAGGGAGCAGCATTTTTAGATTCCCTGACAAATTTGGGGGAGACTGGTGGGTTTGCCTGGGATGGAGAGGGCCGGAAATGGGTCAGAGGGGGTGCCTTGGGGTACAGGATGGCACAGCGGGTTGCGCGGGGTGGGTGCAGGTCGCGCGGTTGGGTGCAAGTTGCGCTGGCAAGTGTGGGGTGTGCGGACAGGAGCGCAAGTACAGGCGGGTATGCGCTGCAGGACTGGGCGTGCAGGAGGAGCACGCGGGGTGGTTCAGAGTGTGCAGGCGGGGGCGCAGGAGCGTGGCGGGCGTGCAGGAGGGCTCGCGGGAGTGGGCACACTGGCAGCTGTGAGCACGTGAGCAGGGATGCAGGGCGCAGTCTGGAGGGGGTTAGTGGTGAAAGGAGTATGTGTAAAACCTTATTTGAAGCCCAACTTAGGCAAAACCAAAGTTTATTCAAATGAGAAAATAGACAAGCAAAGCCCAAAAGTGGGCCAGCTTGCCTTAAATTGTTGGGGCTGGGTCACAGAGGTGGCAAGAATAGGAGGCGGGATGTGATTGGCTCGGAGCAAAGATTTTCTCTGCTGGGCCAGGGGGGCTGGAGGGAATTTTGGATTTCCCTACACCAGGGCAGGATGAGTTGGAGGGGATCAGTCCGCTCAACTTATCATCCTGCCAAGGCACTTTTACATCCAAAGTTCCTTGGGGATTTGGGGGGACTTTTGCCGACTTAAAAGCTGCTAGGCGGGGGCGGGCCCAAGCTAAGAGGTAGTCTAAATTGCGCAGGGACTCATCCCAGGAGGGCACCAACCAGGGAGCAGGAGCAACAGGGTAGGCCGTTACAAACCTCTCATCCACTGTGTGTGCCAAGTCCTCCAATGCCTTTAGAGGCTTGGGTGGAACTTGCGGGAATTTTTTGGACTGCCGCGGGAAGACCGCTCTGTCAACGGCTAAAGGGGGGAGAGACTTTACAATCTGACTCCACTTTGAAGTAAAAATCACCCAGAAAAAATATCCACAGTACAAGAGCTGATAGACAAGCTTTTAAAGTTATTTTGAGCAACCTGGACCTTAGAAAACATGAGAAAAATTGTTAACTGTTATCTGATGTATTAGAAGTCCCAAAAAACAAAAAATGAGGCTCAAAAATCCAAAGAAAATCCAGTTGTAGCATAAGAAGGAAAATCTAACTAGCACACAGTGAATAGATAGAAGAAGAAAAAAGCCAAAATTGGAGACTAATATAATAAAATAGAGCATAAACCCATAGTCAAAAATAAGACAACTGATAAAGATTGTTTTGAATTTCTGAAAAAGCATTAAAACAACCACAGTAATAACTAAAAACCTGATTAGTAGATAATATTAGTATCTACTTTCTTGTGACTTAAGTGTAAGTGGTTTCAGTTTATGTGGTGCTATTTGATCTTTTTTATGGTAGCTGAAAAAAAATAGTACTCTATTTATCCTCCAATGAAGAAGCTTATTGCTAATCTGTAATGTTGAAGATTTCTGGAAAGATAATTTTAAATCAAAGCCTTTAAGCAATAAATACTAATATTATTTAAGTAAGGAAAATACTGACAAGGTTTTGTAATAATAGCTGAATTAAAGTACCAAGTAACTTATCTGAAGTGAAATAAGGACCAAATTTTTTAATTAAGCCTAAGAAGATGAAATAAGAAGCTTTCTTGAAGGTTTAATAAGTGTATAAAAAACTGAATTCTAGGTCAAATAATATTCTTCATTCACAGTAGGGTTAAAACTATCAAGGATTAGCAAATTAGTACCGTTTTTTAACTGAGCAAACCAATATTGTAAGAAATCAATGGTTATCATAAAAAAGCCTAAGTAAAGTGAAGAGAAAATACTGCAACCTAATAGCAATTGAATAGTGCTAGTCAAACAATCTCAACTTTTTGTTGAGACTGAAGCTAAGAAGTATTTATTTATTTGTAAAAATTGAGGTGAAGATTAAGGTGGTAGTAGTTTAGCCTTAAGAGAGCTAAAATAAAAAAGGCAGGAGAACTAAAGGAGAAAAAATGGCTCTTGCCTAGGTTTTCTAGTGTTGGAACTTTAAAAAGATAAATTTTAATAGCTGAATGTTGCAACTGAACTATTTGTAGTTCAGTAAGGTGTTGAGGAAGACAACAGTCCAAGAAAGAAAACAGAGAATGAGAAGAGGTTATATTCTTTTTGTGTTTAACAGTTAATATAGTATATGGGAAGGCCACAGAATAGGAAGGGGGTGACATGATCCAGATATGGTTTGATCTTCTGGAATAACTTGTTGATGGATTACCAACTTTAAATGGGTTTCAAGCCTAATTAGGAAGTATTGGCATGTGTCCCACTATTGTCCATGATTGGTGCTATGGGCTCAGATTGGGGAAATTTGAAGGACGTCCCCTGCATGTTGTGAGATATGGTGCCAACTGAAGTTCCAGTCTTGGTTGCAACATGAAGCTAGTAATATATAGAGGGAAAAAAAAGGAATAAGACTCTGAGGTGTAGCTTGGGAAGAGATCAAGAGAGCTCTCAGAAGAAAGAGCAAAGAAAAATGGGCCTGAAACGTTGGTGGTTTTGGAAATCAAAGTCAAAGAAGAAAAGAAATGTGGAAAACACGTAAAAACTAAAAAGAAAGTAACAATAAATGTTTGTGTTTAAACTAACATTTTTGAAACAAAAATAGGGTAGTAGCAGAAATAAAGGGATGTGAATCCCAGAATAACTAATTTATATGAGCATTACTGCTATTGATTGAAGCATTCTAGATATTCAACTCAATCAACTTTATAAAGCCCATCATATTTTTTAGGAATCCAGATTGTCTTTGGTTAAATGAATAATTCAGCCTTCAATTTGAGCCAGGTTTCAAGGTATCAATATTATATCATCCCAATATAATAATAAGATGGGATATAAAATATTTTAGGCAAAACCAATAGCGCTTTTAAAAATCTAATAATATATAATCCCATTCTATATTATACCAGAATCAGATGATTCAATTCTT
>CAKOGF010000394.1:0-10900 GCA_933228935.1 Pemphredon lugubris
TTATATTTATATACGATCAGTACTGATATAAATTTAGATAAATGCTTATTTTTAAAATAATAAAGTAGGACCCAATCCTACCTATCCACAAAAAGCTAAGAATCAGTTCAGATTCTCATCAGTGGCAAAAGTATGACACTGAATCCAGAAAACTTAAAGCCAGCCAATTACATCAAAACTGGGATCAGGTTTGCTTAGGGGGCTGCTTTATATTAAAGCAACCTGCTTAGGGCTGTGGTGGACCAAATTCTGGTTTTTGCCTTTTTTTGAAAGGCGAAACCAGATGGAATCCAATTTTTTATTTGGATTTTGGGTAGAGAAGGCTTTTTTATCCTAGATCTGGTGCCACTTAGTTGGCTTCTGAAGATTAAAAAATAAAAATAAAGAAAATTTTAAAATAAAATTTAGTTTTAAAGCAAGCAATTTTTTATTTAATTTTTATAGTAAAAAGCAAGATGCATAAGCATCTGCTTAATTTTTTTAAAAAAAACCTTCTGCCAATGGCATGAAAGAAAGCCCCAGTTCCAGTAGAATTGGTGCCTGTCCAATTTTTTTCAAATCAGACCTTACTTTGCACAGAGGCAGCTTTGCAATAAAGCAGCCCTCCAGGCAAAACCTGTTGCAGCCTTAAACCTGCTGCCTAAATCCACTACAACTCTAATTTTGCGGAGCAGGAAGGTTTCCTGTTAGTTTTTTTCTACACCCAATTTCCAGTCAAATGTATCCAACCATAATCTTCTGCATATGGGACTTTTTAAAACTTACCACATTTTTTTTTAAAAAAACTTTCTATCTTTTTACTGTATTTGAAAGGCAATTTAATCAATGTCTACTAGTAATAAAAATAGAGTTACTAGGATTGTTACAAAATATACAGGTATGTCATTTTTTATTTATTTTGAAGAGCGTTGTTTTTGTAAAGCAAAGGATGCAGCAGAAGAAATCTATTGCCGGGTCAAATGTGGGTACCCCCTGCTGCAGGAAATTTAACTGGCTGAAGGTCCCCCAGCCCCAATCTTTTTGGCTCCTGCCACCAACCTTTGAAGTATCCTTGGCTAGGAACCATGCTTCAAAACCTGGCCCGGTGGCACTTTCTAATTTTTTAAAGTTATCTACAAGATAAACTCAGTCTATCAGTGCAAAGTTTTAACAAACATTGTAGCAGCAATAAGTAAATTATCACACATCTAATTCAATCCTACTAGATACTACTGTTGCAACTGAACTAGTTATAGTTCAGTAGAGTGTTGGGAAAGACAACACTCCAAAGAAAAGGACAGAGAATGAGAAGAGGTTATGTTCTTTATTTGTATTTAGCAGTTAATATAGTAGATGGGAAGGCCACCAGAATAAGAAGGGGGTGGCATGATTCAGATTGAGTTTGATCCACTAGAATAACTTGTCAACTGGTTGCCAAATGCCAAATGGGTTGCAAACCTAATTAGGAAGTGTTGGTTCATGTCCCACTATTGTCCATGATAGGAGCTATGGATTTGGGTTGGGGCAATTCAAAGGACGCCCCCTGCATGTCGTGAGATATGGTGCCAACTGAAGTTCCAGTTTTGGTTGCAACACTACCATAAATTTAGTCATATTTGTTTTTCCTTTATTAGAGGTATCTTATTTAATTCATCATACCATTGGCTAAAACATATGATTCAGATAAATTTTGCATAAGTGTCAGAAAACCAGGTCCATTGCTCTTAACCCTGCTGAGGTGGAGGGATAGGAGGCGATGCAGGCAAGACCTACCAGATGATGGGATCTAACTTAACCAGGGAGGATGCATTCTTTTCTACCATGGCCCAGAGCCTAGTTAAAGATAAGGCAGAGTCTATCAGTCTAATGAGTGCTAAATAAAACACTTCAAGGAACTGACTACTCTTGCCTGTAGAGTTGAATTGAGTGGCAGGCTGGCTGTAGGTGTCAGGGATCCAACCATGAATGGGCGGCACCCCATCCTCAGGCATAGGGCGGGATGTTGGGCTGATGGGCAGGGCCCACCACACAATTGGAGCTAACTTAAGGAGGTACAAGAGGGACTTCCTGGCCCACAACCAGGGACCAGCAGGCGGCACAACAGCATCCACCACCCCGGTGAGGGTGATATACACAATGCCAAGCAGCTTGCTGAAAGCGTCAGGCAGGAGGTCAGGTGCGGGTGTAGGCATGGGCTTAGGGGCAACGGGCAGCTCTATGTCTAATTGTTGGGTGACAGACAGGGGGCGCCTAGCAAGTACAGGAATGTGGGCCATGGGGTCTTGGGCAGAGTGCAATCTAGGGGTGATCACACTATAGATGACCTTGGGCAAGGTTCCGGCGGGTATTCCTGTACATTCTAAGGGGGTAGACGCGGGTCTGGCGGGTGCACTAGGGTGCTGGTTAAACTGAAAAACTACAAGAATAAAATATGGCAGTATTTGGGAGACCCAATGTCTCATAACCTTTATTAGAAAATGGTGATGATATCTGGAGTAGGGTCCATGGGTTCATATAGGACCCCACTTCCAGATCTCTCATCAGCCAGAGAAATTCTTTCCCAGAGTTGGGGGTTAACAGAATGGGAGGGTGGCAGAACTCTGTGGGAGGCACTAGCTACGGGACAACCTTCATTGGCTGGTTCCTTGGGGCAAAGGGTTGCTTCCTTATGTTCAGGAGTAGCATCTTCAAGAGCAGTCTTCTGGTCTGTAGAGGCCCCAGGGTCAGGTTTCTGATTGGTCACAGGGAAGGCCTTCAGAACTATCAGGCTGGCAGCTGGCGTCTTGCCATCCTCTTTCAGCAGCTTCATTGGGTCCAATTTAGACATCAAAGGGGTCACCATTTGACAGGACTCAATTTTGTTGTTGCACAGGCGGGCTGGCATCTGTTTGTCTATTCTGTCAGAGGCCAGATGGGTGGGCATCTGTTTGTCTAACCCATCATGGATTGGGCAGGTTGGCATCTGTTTGTCTAGCCTTTCAGAGGTTGGGCAGGCTGGTGTCTGCTCGCCTAATCCATTAGATGTCAGGGAAGCTGGCAAATTGTCATTCCTTACAGTAGGCTTGAAGGTGCTCAGGGGTTGCATTGGAACAAGGTAGGTGCTGGGATTGTTGCAAAATCTGTTGAAAATGAGAGGGTAGACAGTGATATACTTCCTGTCTCTGACCAGGTAATGGGAATATTAGACTGCTCTGGGTCTCTGATACCAAAGCAGGTCTTTCAATTCCCACTTTTTATAATTTGGGTTGGATGGATATTCAGTGAAGTTTAAACGACCAAAGGAGGCATCATGAGGGAATTACTACTTGTAGGCTTTGGGGTCACTGGGTGGTCCTTGGGGTACTCCTTCTGGCTGGATGGTCTGCAGACTGGGTGGTTGATAGTGGAAGAGTACTAGAAACAAATATGGTAGAATGTTGGTGAACCAAAGGTTCATAACAAAGACTTTATTTGGTAAGGATGACAATATTGGATCATTGGACAGCCATCCTGGTGTCGCAACGAGCCCAACTCCCAACGAATCAACTAATAGCTCGATTGGCTTGACTCAACCCATTGCCAAATAAAGGCAATCTCCCTTATCCACACCATACCCTAGCGCCCCCATCACCATTGCCCAATGACCCACCTGAGATATCCTAACAGGAACAGTCATGGGACTCTCAGCGCAACAGGACAAAACACCCCTTTCCACATGCCACATTCAGTGGCCTTTCAAATGGGTATAAAAACCCTTCTTCTCTTCTCAATAAAATTATCAAAAAACTCAACTTCTTTTCCCTCTTTACTGCAGCTTTAGCGCAGTTATGACACTGGCTTTATATCTGTCAGTGGGGTCTTATTTGGCTCTTCCTCAGCTATCTGGCTGACAAGTTTGGTTGCAGGCTCTTCAGGCTTCTGATTGGTCTTTTTCTCATCCTTGGGGTCATTTTCCAGAACACTGGTTTGGTCTTCAGCAAGCTTATCAGCTGCTTCATTTCCATTGGTGGCCTGGGGGCTAGTTGCAGGAGGCATGGCAAAGGACTCAATTAGATTCCCATATTGGGAAGGGGTGATGTTTGGCTTTTCAGATCCAAATTCTTAATATGAAAATTATTGCTGTCCTCTTTGTGATCCAACTTAATTTTGGCACTGGACAGCTAAAATGAGCTAGCCCAGTGCCCCAACTTCTCAACATAGCTTTTGGGGCCCAAAATGGGCTACCCCAGACTGGCAGTGAGTGTCAGGATCTGGACTGACAAGCTTGTTGATAAATGTCTTTTCCAAGTAATTTCTGAAGATGCCCCTGAATCTAAACTTCAAAATGACGCCTTGGGCTTGTCTCTAGCTGTTCTAGGCCCTGAGATACAGCCAGTTAAAGTTTTGGAACCAATTGACACATCCAAACAGTGCAAATTGGCAAAAAGATTGGGTCCTGGATCAAAGAATACATTGATATGGGATGTGAGCATAGCTCGGCTTCTAGTGATTGTGTTTGGACGGCCAAACCCGCGTTTTGAAGCCACAGACCAGAAAAAGCAAATTTAGCTAAAATTAAATAAGCATCAGACTATACTTTACAGAGCCCTGCACCAGAATTACATAATCTTAGTAATTCAAGTATAACTTGCCATCTAGGGACTGGGTTTGGAATTCCAAACCTGCATTTTAAAGCCAAAGGACAGAAAAATCAATTGGGAGTATTTTTAGATGAGCTACATGCGCCAATCATGATAGAGAAACTATCTTCCAGAAACATTGCTGATGCTATTCAGAAGTTGAGCCAAACCTTCAGTTTGATGCCACAAGTAGGGCCGCTGAAACTGCCTTGAAGAGTCAAGAAGAGTCTGAAGGCCCCAGTCAAGTGGTATAAAGAGACAATTTCCCCAATGACATGCTTGTGATCATTCTAAGTTAGCCTTGAAATAAAGTTTTAATTTAGTTTGATTTAATTATTAAATTCAGTCAGATAAGAACCAGCCAAGACCCTCTGGGCCCTGACAGTGAGGGATGCAGAAGCTTCTGCTCCCATCCTGTCATATTTGCTTTCACAAATGCGGGACAGAGCATGGCCCCCACCCAACAGTGAGGTGCATATTTGACTCCTGTGGTGGGGGCTGATGTGATTGTAACAATAAGTTTGAAAGAGATAGCTGCTTGTATAAACAGATTTTCTGGGAAAATGTTTGCCAGGGAATAAGTTTAAAACTGATATGTTGAAGCCCAAGCCAGTGCATGATGTCTTCAGCAAGATGGATAATTTTCCTATCTGTAGTCATTTGGGATCTTCTGGGTTTTTTTTTAAAAAAACCCTTACCCATAAACTGATTGTGTTGATGGAGCCAATCTTATGAGGGCAGCTTGTATTTGAGGCATGCAAGGCTATCTCACAACATAATTTTGAAATTGGACAAATATACTTGGTGTCAGAAATGACAATTTTCCAGCTTCCCTGACACCTAATGGATTAGACAAGCAGACGCCAGCCTGCCCAACCCCTGATGGGTTAGACAAACAGACGCCAACCCATCTGGCCTCTGACAGAATAAACAAGCAGACGCCAGCCTGTCCCTTCAACAACAAGTTTGAGTCCTGTCAAATGTTGATCCATTCAATGTCTAAATTTGGCAATAATAACAAAGAGCTACCAACCTTGATGCCCAAAAAAAATCTAATTAAGCTACCTAAAAAGGACAGCAAGATGCCAGCTGCCAGTCTAATAGTTCTGAAGGCCTTCCCTGTGACCAATCAGAAACCTGACCCTGGGGCCTCTACAGACCAGAAGACTGCTCTTGAAGATGCTACTCCAGAACAGAAGGAAGCAACCCTTTGCCCCAAGGAACCAGCCAATGAAGGTTGTCCCGTAGCTAGTGCCTCCCACAGAGTTCTGCCACCCTCCCATCCTGTGAACCCCCAACACTGGGAAAGAATCCCTTTGGCTGATGAGGGATCTGGCAGTAGGGTCCTATATGAACCCATGGACCCTACTCCAGATCTCATCACCATTTTCTAATAAAGGTTATGAGACATTGGGTCTCCAAAATACTGCCATATTTCATTCTTGTAGTTTTTCAGTTTAACCAGCACCCTAGTGTACCCGCCAGACCCGCGTCTACCCCCTTAGAACATACAGGAACACCCACCAGAATCCTATCCAAGGCCACCTATAGTGTGATCATCCCTAGATCACACTCTGCCCAAGACCCCATGGCCCACATTCCTGTACTTGCTAGGCGCCCCCTGTCTGTCACCCAGCAATTAGATATAGAGCTGCCCGTTGCCCCTAAGCCCATGCCTACGCCTGCTCCTGACCTCCTGCTCAACTCTTTCAGCAAGCTGCTTGGCATTGTGTATATCACTTTTATCAGGGTGGTAGACGCTGTTGTGCCACCTGCTGGTCCCTGGTTCTGGGCAGGAAAGTCTCTCTCACACCTCCTTAAGTTAGCTCAATTGTATGGTGGGCTCTTCCTGCCAACCCAACATCCCACCCTATGCCTGGGGATGGGGTGCCGCCCGTTCATGGTTGGATCCCTGACACTTGGCCATCTGAAAGCATGGGTAGCCTTTTTTCTCTTAAAGCTTATACCAAATACTATAAATTGGTTGTTCTAAAATGTAATAAAATAGGTACATGTTATTTTTCAACGTTTTTATCAAAAGTCAATGGTTCTAATTTCAACCTACTTAACCTCAAAAGATTTATGACCTAATTACCTGCAACATTGGTATAAGAAACTATACACCACTAATAAAATTAAATTTCCTTCCCAAAAACAATACACCATTTTTTACAGCTGTGAAGCTAAGCAAAGATGGTTCATCTGTTAAAAGAGTGGGCCCAACCTTATCCAAAATTTAGACACAGATGAAAAATAACAAACTTTTACTGTGGATTATTGGTATTGATAGGTAAAATGAATCCTACATAAAAAACAGATTCAAATTTCAAATTAATGTAATTAATACAGTACAAATTCACAGAAAACACAACTAAAGTGGCTCAAGTTCTCTTAAGTGAACTCTTAATTTCTATGTAAATTAGGACAAAAAACACTTGATTATTGTGTGTTGAAGATTAATTCATAAACAAAGCGCCCTAATTTTGTAGCTATAATGAAATCTGCAGTAACAGAAAAAAAAGAACAGGATATGTATTTATTAAGATGAAGAGAAAGATATTTATACCTATTGATAGGCCACCAGGGGGTAGCATGTGAAAAGGGATTTTATAAAGTCAATCATGGGTACTCATGACTGATTCTCTTGGGACAGCATAGGTGGATTAAAAAATATGATAATCAATGGGGTTTGCTAATAAGTGGATGGTTAAAGATTGCCCTTATTTTACAATGGGTCAAGTCAAGGAAAAAGTTCTTATACAACTTGTTAAGGATCTGGCTTGTTGCAACACTTTTTCCCCTTGGTTTCTAGGAGCAGTTGCTGCATCTAGTACATTGGAGGCAGGCTTTTAGGGGCCCTGGTACCATTTTATTTGAGCTGTTGCAATTTTTCTGGAATACTGCTCTCTCACTATTTGATCCTTGCCTTGCATAGTCTTAGTGTCAGGGCTCATAGCCTTCTGACTCTGAACCATTAAATTGAAGTTTAGATGTGTTTGATTTATTTATTTCAAGGACCAAGAATGACCACAAATGAAGGGGAGGGGAATCAGGATATTTTTATACCTTTTGATCTGACTCTTCCATATAATTCTCAGAGGTTATGGTATTCATCTGGGGGCTCATTCTGTGAGTCTGAGACATCAGCTGATTGTATGGCATCATATTCCTTTGAGAACCTTCAAACTTCTTGCTTTGCTTCCATTTATTGTTTAAAAATAGCTCAAATTGAAGCTTCTGCTTTGTGGTTTCAATTTGAGCGTAAGAACATCCAAATCCAATCAGTATCATCTGAGAACACTAGTATTTGTCCACACAGCGTTAATGGCTGTCTTCATAGGCCCAATACCTCATCTCATTTTCTTTTTGGGACATTTCAATGAGTTTCCCCGGGCTGAATATTCAACTCTGCATAACTTCCGAAATAGTTCACCTAGGGAGGCCATCAAGGTGTGTTTTGACGGCAAAACTCTGCTCTATCATCCTAGGTAGTTAAAACACAACTTTCAGAAATAACAATGCCATGGCAGCTCATGACACTTAGGTGGACATGATGCATGACCTTGTCATGTGTTTTTTTCCAAGCACCTGGACAAGGTAGGTTTTGTTTGGGTAGACTTAGAGGATAATGTCTGGACCTACCTTTTCTAGTTGAGGCTTTGATCTGTCAGGGTTTAAGAAACAGATCTCATTTTCTGTCTTGAAGCGTTGCAAGAGGGGTTGTTCCATGGCTTTTACTTGTTTGGCCTCTTGTTCAGGTTGGATAGACTGTATGGCAGCTATTTGGGGGTTATCTCTACTTGGTATCTTGGTGGGCATGACAAGACAAGCAAAATTGTTGGTGGTTCTAATCTCAGCTTGGTTCCAAAGACTATCTTGTATGGGCTATAACCTGTTGCTGTGTTGCGCCGTACCCAGCATACCATTAGCGCTGTAGGGAGATGAATTGCCCATTTGGTTGGGTCATCCGCTGATAGTTTGGCTATTGCTTGGACAAGAGACTTTTTGAGCCTCTCCACCTGCCCATTGGCTTGAGAATAGTAGAGCGTGGTCACAGTAAGGTTGATTCCCTGTTTGGCAAGGTATATGTTGGTTTTCTCTGTGGTAAGCTCTTTGCCTCCATCTGTGATCAAGAGATCTGGTGCACCAAATTTAGCAGTTATTTCCTTACTGATGAATCTGTGGATGTTGTTGCCAGTGTGTTGGTGGGTTGCTTGGGCCACAGTCCACCTTGTCACATACTCAACGGCTGTGATGATATACTTCTTGTTAATGCTAGTTTTCCCCAACATGGGTCTCACAATATTGAGGGCCCAGGACTTGAAGGGTTTTCTTATAGATATGGGTAGCACAGATTTACATGACATTTGGCTCTTGAAAAATTTCTCACATATCTCACACTGCTCCACCAGTTTGAAGGTGTCTCTGTATAGCAAGGGCCACCAGTACTTGGACTTTAGAAATTCAAATAGATTGTGTGCTTTTGTATGGCCTAGATCTCTATGGTATCTAAGAACTGTATCTACTCTCTGTGATACAGGGACATATGGGACACTTGTGCTGTCAGTCATCTTTTGGTGGAGTACACTGTGGACATTGGCAAACAAGTGCTCATTTTTGAGAACCATGGCTTGAGTGGGCTCAGTTGTGCCTTTGGGGAATTCTTTGTTCTTGTTGTGCATGACCAGGAGGGGCAGTCACATCAAGCCCTGCAACCCCTCTGGTTTGTTGCAGATACAAGCGGGTTAACACATCTGCTACCTTAAGCTCCTCCACAGGTTTGTACTCTATTTGCATTGATATCTTTGGATTAGTTCCATTTATTTGGCTTGGCAATATGCAAGGTTAATTTGGGTCTTAATATAGATGAGTAACTTATGATTTGTATTAAGATTTCACATCTTGTGAGAGTTGTTATTTATTATGGTTATGTTAAGGGATTGGGAAGTGGGATTGTTTGGAGATAATCCAGGGCTACCATTGAGTTTGGTCTACAGTAGACTGGCAATTCTTTGTCCAGCTTAGTGGAGAAAACGCTTCTTCTGCAAGTACTGAAAAGTCTTTGCCCAATACTCAGATACTCTGACTAATATTTGCTTCTAGTAGTGATATGCTGTTAATAGAGGGTATGGTGCCTCTATTACTGTGTTGAATTCTGCTTAATCTCTGATTAAGAGAGCAACTTTTATAGGGTATTTAGACCCTCTTGCCAGTATTATCATCTGATGCTTCTAACTCTTATTGGCCAGTCCTCTGTTTCCCAGACTGCCAATTTCAACCCCCAGAGTTAGGCATCCATGTCATACATGGCATGTGATCCCAATAGTAATTTATCATGCCTCTACTTTATGGCTCAGGTATCAGGGTGCTGGAAGGACCCTATACCACTGCAATCAATCAAGCACAAGCCTGGCAGGTACTCAAATTGAGTCTGGATTGTGAGACAAGGATCTGGAGGCACCTCGTCCATTCATTATTAGATTAGCAATCCAAATAATCTACTGATAATCCAGGAATAGCCCTGGCCACTTGCCTAGGATTCCAAACCTAAGTTTGGCTGGGACCCTGTAATCAGGATCATCTAGTAGCCAATCAGTGTCTTTCATCTGATTATGGTTGTTATCAGAACAATAGGGCTTAATTGGTTGACTAACCAATTAGTCCAAATTTATCACTGAGATTGCCTCAGCACTTTATCAAGCCTAGCTGGCAGGGTGCCGCCTAAGCAATGGTAGTCAATTCCTTTAAGAGAATGATGGTTCAGTCAACCATAGAACTCAGAATTACTGAAAATTGGTAAGACACAAACTCTTTTTGTCAATATAGATAAAAACATTATTTTAGAAGGCAATGAATCATGGCTAACACTTTTTATTGTGGTAGGATAGTGACAATCTTCATTGGCCAACTTACAGGACTCATAAGCAACTGAGAGGTATTTGCCTTCTTTGGTCTTAATATATAGAACAACTCCAATGATTTTGTCTGAGGTGTTGGTCTCTAGCTGGTAATCTCTATACTGCACAGTTACTGTAGTAAGAGCAATTATATAAGTTTCTTCTTTGATTTCCTGAATCTGTAGTCACACAGGGGTGTCCATTATAATTTCGAGTTTTTGCCATTTATTTGTGAAAGGGATAGTTAAAAAACTAAACTCTGAAATAAATTTGTGACAATAGACTATCATACCCAAGAAGGTTTGGATCTTGTGTAATTTTTTGGTGGGGGCTGTTCCAGATATCTCTGATCTTATTGGGGTCAGGTGCATACCCTTTACACCAACAAGGTGGCCAAAAATGGTAGTTCCTGCCAGTAAACCATAC
>CAKOGF010000395.1:0-10893 GCA_933228935.1 Pemphredon lugubris
TTTGGCAAGCTCAGATTTCAACTTGGAAATCCTGGTGTGAAGACACCCAATATTGACTATCAATGATGGTCAGTTCAAACTGGTATAATAGAGTTGATAATCACTGATTGGCAGCATTTGGGGATTTACCACTGGCAAATCCTCTGTTAGTTGTTTTACGCCAGTAAATCATCAGCTCAACCAATTACCACCAACAAATCTATGTGGTTATCATTTGCCACCAGTAAATCTATCTAACTTGTAATTTCCACCAGCAGATCTATTAAGCTCTTGTTTATTGACCATCAACTACAACAGGCAGATCACTGTTAGCATCCACATCATCCATCTATTCTATCTTATATATCCAACTGATAAGCTACATAACAATCTAGGGGGTTTACTGCCAGTAAATCCCTTGCTTGATACATAATCATGCCGTAAGTTCTGATCCAATACACAGCATTTTTGTCACAATCTCCCACCAATATATTCCAAGCTATTCTCTGGCAGTATATTGTTATCTATTTTCTGCTGGGAAATCCCAAGCTATTCTCCACCAGCAAATCCCTAATCATTTCCCACTGGAAAATCCCGAGATTTATTCCTCAGCCAATCAAGTGGCTCACATATTCAACCAACCAGTGTACACCAAGAGGCCAGCTGTACAGGAAAGGCCTGGTCTTGCCTTTTCCCAAACCCTACACCACTTGTCACAACTAATTGGACCATTGCAAGTCAGCTGAACAGGATTACAGCTAGGACCAGATGCTCAGGATCCCAACAAGAGGCTACCACACTGCACCCAGAGCGGTATTTAAAGTACCACTTGAGGGTCCTAAATAACAACCTTTATCACGTCTTTATCAGAAATTTTGTAGGCCAGCCAGGCTAGAGACTTTTTAAATAAAAGCATAATAAAGTTTACTTCCTATTCTTTGAGAAGTCCTTGTAAAAAGGGACAGGTAGGATTTTATTCACAGGTCCCAACTAACAACTTAAGAGTCATAGTCTTGAACATAAGAGCTATCAACCCAGAAAGCTTTACACCTGGCATTCAACCCAAGCTTGGCATCAGAGAAAAGCCTAAGTTATTCTTGTAACTAGGTTGCTGATGCCATGCCTAAATATTTTTCTGAAAAAATCCTTCTTGTTCTTGTTCTTATACTGCCTTCAGCTGAAAAAACTCTTTTTCCATGAGCAACAGCTTGTGTACATCCCAGATAAAAATACATTGCCTTGGGATAGTGTCTTTGTGACCATACAACAGTCACTTGGTAAAATTGGTTAATAAAAATTCCCTGTACATTGAATTTTTATAAAGGATAGTTTTATATATAATATTTTCTTCTTTCCTAGGTGGAAAAGATGAAGGGAATATCACTTATAAAATTGTATAGTGGTTAAAGGCGCCACTGCGGCAAAATCTTATGAAAAGATGCGCCAAGGTGCCACCTACTGTTTTTCCCAGGCGCTGGGGTGCTCAGGCGCGGGTGCACCAAGGCGCCAAAGCATTAGGTTAACCTAGGTGGTCAAAGGAGTCACTGAGGTGGTGTTCTTCATTAAAATACCTAGGAATTAATTGGCAGGTGCTGATTAAAGGTATTGGTTAACTGTTTTGGAGGTTCAAAACAGTGAGACTCGGTGTCTCCAGGTTGTTAAATATACTGGGAAGGTTACGTTAACTGTAACAATTGTACCTAAAAGGAAAAGTGTTATCTAACGTTTTAAACATTGTTACATTACTTTTGACGCCAACACTCCAACAGAGCCAAATTTCCTTTTTTTTGGCCTCCAGGCCTGTTTTTCTGCTGCTTAGCAGTGATCAGCTTTGATTGACGCTGCTAAGCAGCATAACAGCTTCTGCTGTTTCTGTTTTTTTTCTGCTTCTTCTGGTGCTCTTCTTTTGGGATGAGCTTTTTAAATTATTCTTATGATCTTCTGCCTATCATTTGGGCAGTTTTGCCAATCTCTTCTTCTTCTTCTATAAATAAAGCCTGTTTTGAAGAGTAGGCTTTTAAGCTGAAAATCTAAGTGGTTTTTACCCCAATCTACTTCATCTTCAAATTCTTTATTTTTTCTATTCATCTTTAAAATTTATTGGTATTTTATGTTTTCTTTCTAATAAGATAGTTAAGGTTTAAGGATTTCATATTACTTTCCTTTTCATTATGGAATTTATAAGACAACAGGCCCTGAGCTTGTTGTCACCATTTTCTTCTTTTAAGGAGTCTTTTACTTCCCAAATGCTAAGATATTCAGATGGTGAATATTCTAACATCAATATACCTCTAGTTACCAATAAATCGCTTTTAAACACACTTTTTTACCTTTTATGTCTTGGACTAGTAAATTCCATGACACCTTTTATTTCTCAATACAAATTTATTGCTGGCTTAGTAAAGGTATTGTTACAGACAGTACCTACGTTTTTATACCTATTAAATATGAATCCTAACGCTCTTCATGTGTTAGTATATAATTTATCTCCTATTTGGACAAGGCCCTACATTAATGTGTACATGGCTGTAATTGAAAGGAAGTCGATTATAGAGTACAAATATTGGCTTGACTATGTCAAGATCAGGACAAAGGTGTCTTGATTAGTTGTATTTCTTGGTTCCTAGGTGAAACTAAGAATAGGGATCCTGAGATAAGGGTATCTCATCAGGTTGCTGTATTTGGAGTGGCAAACACTTCAAATACAAGTGAACAAAGTCCCACAGACAAATCAGGTGATTCAGGGACGTGTTAAGATCAATTCTTAGGAAATAAGAATATGGTGGTCTTTATGGGTTGGTTCTGATTGGTTGACGCAGTATGTCACCATTCAAGGTTGGAAATCAGGAATGGATTTCCCAGGAAGGGGTTTTCAGCAAAGGAAGTACCAGAGGCTGGTATAAAAAGATGGAAAAAACGTTTTAAATAAAAGATATCACAACAACAGTGGTCACTTTCCCCTTACTTTATTTTCAACTTTATGAATTCTTCTTTTGATTGGTCTAAAGCAAATTTTAACCTTTCTAAGGTTGAAGTCAATGCTCTCTAAAAAGAGATCCCATCCTCATTGTTGGAGGAATTGTGGGGTTCTCTTGAGGTGGCTCAGACTTTGCCCAAGGAGTTGTTGGGTGATGTAAAGGCTGCATACAGGGAATTGTTTGAGGATTACTTTAGCAAATCAGGGACTCTGTCACTAGGGAATTGGGTATTTGCATGGGATGCTCATAACCTGGTTTTGGCCTTTGACAAGATACTTGGTCAGTTGAAGGTTACCTTAGAGCAAGAACAGGAAAGCAGTGATTGGAAAGAAGAGGTGGCCATGAAGTTAGTTACAAAGTTGAAGGAGGATTTACTACAGTTTTCTAACAAGAATCTGGAGCTAAATCAGCGGATTGCACGGTTAGAGACAGAGCTTGCCAAAGCTCAATTACAACACATGGAAACTGGAAAGAGTCAGGCTGGGTACAGCAAAGCAAGTCGGCACACCCCACTCCTCCACAGTCTTTTTTTCTAGAAGTAATATTAAGAAACTCACTGTATGCCCCTCTCACCTCCTTAGGATAAGCCTTGATAAACTCAAGATTACCCTAAGACTCTTACAGCATTATTGAGTGAACATCTTGGTATAAACTAATATCCTCTTTTTTGGATAAAATAAACTTGGCCTTCTGTCAATTAAAAGTATAACTCATATGATTGAAATTTATAAGAGGGAAAATCAACTAGCGTTGTATCAATATTTCTTATTAAAGTTTTAATCATTTTCCAACCTATACCAAATCATAGTATCATTCTGAAACCCTTCACCTGGGAAAGCATTCTAGATTTTCATCCAGTGATTTATAGCTCAACTGTACCAATCAATCAAACCTGTTATACAAAGATCACCATATTCATAACCCCAACAATTTGATCTTTATAAGTTCCAGAATCCCCAGATTCTTTTTATGAAAACTTTTATGACCCCCATAAAATGTTCCCCTTTTTATATACCAAACCCCCTGTAAAATGACCTCATTTCTCAGGAATCCAGGATTGATACTCTTGACTCTATTGAGTTGTAGGGACAGAAGAGGAATCAGGCAAGACCCACCAGATGATGGGTCCCAACTTAACCAAGTAGGATACAGCTTTGCCAACCATGGCCCAGGGTCCAACTACTGCAGGAAAGAGTCAATTGATCCGGTGAGTACTAAGTAGAGCACTCCCAAGAACTGATTACTCTGGTCAGTAGAGTTAGAAATGGGGTGGTGAGGCCATAAGCTTGAGTGCCAGAGGTGATTCCATTGAAACCAGGTAAGCAGAGGGGTTGTTATATTTCATGTTAAATATGATGGGATATATAGTAATATCTTTTTATTGTGGACCAGATGTTGGGGCTTCACTGTTGCTTTGGGTCTAACATACTAAAGCAGACCCTCCAAAATGCACTGTCTATGGTTAGGATTGATAGTGTACTTAGTGAAATGAACAAGGCCAAAGAGGGTGTCAGGCAGCCAGTAGTACTCAAAGTTTTCTGAGTCAGCAGTTGGTCCTTGAGGCTCTCCTGCTGGCTGGATGGTTGGCTTGTCAGATGTTAATGAAATAGAACAAGAAAAAAAGATAGTGTAAAATGTTGATAAACCAATGGTTCATAACAAAAGTCTATTTGTAGGCATGACAATAATAAGTTACTAGATAGCCAATCCCTCTTTTTACTTACCTGTTAGTGCCTTATAAGGCTCTTCTTTGGCTATGAGGGTGGCATGTTTGGCTGCAGACACTTCTGATATCTGGTTGAGTCCATGGTTATTTTTGGAGTCATCTTCAGGAATACTGGTTTTTCTGCATCAGGATTATCTAGAGCTTCATTACCACTGGTGGTTTGAGAGCTAGCTGCAGAAAACAGTACGGGGTCTTCAATCTGGTTGCCATATTTGGGACTGGCTATCAGGCTGAGGCTGGCTGAAGTTTGGCCTTCTGAGCCTGCCATCCAGTTAAGGGAATTTTTTGTTTCTTTTTAGGCCCAATGTTATTTTGGCACTGTGCAGCTAATAATAGCTATCCAGTGCCAACAGCAGATGCAGGGCTACCCACTGCAGCTGCATAGCTTTTGGAACTCAAATTGGGCCCCACCAGCTCAGCAGTAGGTGCTGGAGCCATTTCTAAATGTTGTGCACTCACTGAGACTCAGCAGGGAGGGCACAATGGCATACTTCTAATGATAGGATTGGGTTTGTACTAATCCAGATGATTAGCAGGTATAAAGCGTTAAGTGATGTTACCTTAAGGCTGATATTACTATAAATGTAATAGTAATCTCCTCTAGAAGCGTCTAGGGAGGGCGTGCCAAAGTACAAAGAACACACAAAGAAAGAGAGTATGTTAAACCTGATATTTTATTGAGAATTAAATGGAAATATATAGTGTTGAGTTAAACCACAAAGCATTAGTGGGATAACAGGATCACTAGCTACCAACACAAGTAGAGGGGCAATCTGAAAGGTGAGGCACAAGGGGAGAAATCAATACCACTCCTTTTAAGAAAGTATCACAATTTTGAGAGGCAAAAGTAAAGGGTATAAAATCTGAATCTAAATCAAGATTTAAACCCATCATAAGCAAGATCAATAACATCTGAATGTGGCCATCCACAACGCTGAACTTGTTCCCTCACTAATTGTGAGATCAAAAAGGGTGCAGGTGCAGCCCTTGCCTGGCAGCAGGACACAGTTTTGATTACCACAGAGCCATTGCCACAATTGTGGCATCATTCTAGAATCAGTGTCAAGATTTTGGGGTCTTGAACAAGAATATTTATTGGGAAGTTGTGACATATTATTAAAGGGTTGTTGCTGGGGTGAATCTGTATGGCAACAGATGTACTTCTGATCAATGTTCTAAGGTGGCAGTAACAAGCGGTGTTCCATCCTAAGTTACTGGAGGTAATGAAAAGAGATCATGTGGTCTTTGGGTCACGACACCAACAGCTTTGGGCTGAGGTGTTTGCTGGAAGAATTGAAAGTGCTGATAATATGCTCTTATCAACACTTGTTGCTACTATATTGGTTAATAGTAACAAGGGTGTAAATTTTCTGCCTTCTAAGCCAGCTTAGAAGGGCTTTTTATAGTATAGAATACTATGCCCAGACAGAAGTCTGGTTGTCATTGCTCTTGCTAGCCAGCCTATCATCCCCAAGCTGCTAGCTTCAACCCCCAGAGCTGTAATTCTAGACCTTATTGGTGATCTAGAATGAGGCAAATTCTTATGCTGCTAATTTGCCCTCTTCAGCATAGAACTCCCTTGCACTATGCAAAATATTTGCTAGTTGTAATATATTGGCAGACCCATGTTCTGCGCTGCTGAAAAGACACTCTCAGTTTGGCTGATTTAGTGCCATGTTCTTAGGATAGGGCTCAAATCTGGTGGCACTGCATCCTTCAGCCAATGAGCTGTACTTTAATTGAGCAGTCCCACATCTATAAGCCCATGTCTTTGGAATAACTCTCAGCTAGGATTGGCAGAGGCACATATTCTGGGTTACTTCTTGGAACACAATTTGGCTGTCATACCATCTATTGTGCTTCATAACCAGCCAATCAGGAGCCAGTCCTTCTTCTATTCCTGACTCAACTGATCTTGTTCTGGTTGTCAGCTTGATCAGAGTAGCTGATGCAATGGTTGGGCAGCATCCTGTCTATTGTATTGGTGATATAGTGGATGAGAAAATATATCAGTCAATCTTGATTATTCAGATTTTCTGACAATCAGCTTTACTGGTTCTAACTGGAAATCAGCTGACTACCTTTTATCAGGTACCCTTGTTTCAATCTTGACACATTCAATACAATTTTCACACTTTATAATCAACTTTCTGTCAAATTATATTTTCTTTGTGTCAGTTGAACAAACCTTCCTAATTTGATTTAAATGACTAAAGAACCAAGTCTTTTAATCTGAACATTCAGATTAATTCAACATAAACCCCTCAATTAGAGCTGCCTGATTAATTCCTGAATAGAAACCTTAAAGCACAAACATTCTTTTTTGGGGCAGGAAGATATTCCATCAATTATTTTTCCTTCAACAGATTTTCAGTCAAATTTGATCCAACTATAAATTTCTTTATATGTAACTTTTTTATTTTTACAAAAATAAAAAAACTTGAAATTTTATTTATTTATTTATCAATGAAAACTTCAATATATATTTTTAGTATTTTTAATTATTATTTTTTATTCAGCAGTCCTGATTTTTTTTTAAAAAAAAACACTTTTTTAAAAGCCAATTTAATTATTTTTACTAACAAAAACTCAAAATAAAACTTAAAGTAAAAAAAAGTTTTATTTATAAATTTTTATTTTTTGAATATTTCAATTTTTTTGTTTTTGTAAAAATAAAAAAGTTACATATAAAGAAATTTATAGTTGGATCAAATTTGACTGAAAATCTGTTGAAGAAAAAACAATTGACAGAATATCTTCCTGCCCCTGTTTTTAATTGACAAATCAGGCACCGCCATGACACCTGTCATTATTTTAAGTTGCCACTGTGGCACCTTGGTGCCTGAAATATTGATAAGTGGTGTATTGGCGCAACTTTTATAAAGATTTTGATGTTATGGCACCTCAAACTACCAATTTAACTTTACCATGATAATTTATTCCTTTTCATATGGAAAAATTATCAATGATATGACCCTTTAAAAAATTCACAATAGCTGGAGAGTTTTCATTCTTGAATTAGATCATGTGACTGTACTACAGTCACATGAATTATGTTACTTTCCAGGATAGCCTCAATCTATTTTGCCTTCTGCATTGAGCTGTTTTTTGTGGTCTGGTATCATTTTCTCTGCATTGGGTTCTTTGTCATCATTCACTTAGTACACTTACATTATATTTCTGGTCTTTTACCGCTTAATTCATCATTTTTATGCCATTTGAAGTCTTGAACTTGTGCAAGTTGGAATTTTTTGAGGCCATGCTCATTTTGTTGACAAATAATTTTTTATTCTCAGAGGTGTGAAGACTACTGTACCTTTACAGTGAATTTCACTAGATTAGCAGTGAACTTTTTTATAATTTCTTTTTGATTGATTGTGTGTGATAAAAATTTCCCCCAGGATTAATATACAATATCTATAGTGCCATTGATGATTAAGGGTTTGGAGAAGCAAGATTGAAAGAGAAATATTATGTAGGGCCTTGCCCAAACAGGAGATAAATTATAAACTAATACATGTAAAGCATTGGGATTTAGGTTTAATAAGTAAAAAAATGTTGGAACTGTCTGTAACAATAACTTTATCAGACCAGCAATGAATTTGTAATTAGAAACAAAAGGTGTCATTGAATTGACTAATCCTAGACATAAAAGGTAACATAAAGTGTTTAGAAGTGATTTGTTTGTAACTAAGGGAATATCAATGTTGGGATATTCACCATCTGAATATATCAGCATTTGTGAGGTAAATTTTTCTTTAAGAGGTGAAAATGGTGACAACAAGTCCATGGCTTGTTGTCCTAAAAACTCTATAATGGAAGAAAATGAAATATGGGAAACAAATAACTTAGACTTAATTCTTTTCTAAAAAAATAAAAGTAAATCAAAATAATCTTTAAAGAGATAAAATATAAAAAGAGTAAACAGATTTGAAGAGGAAATGGATGTGGGAAAGAACCACTTAGAATTTCAGCTTAAAGCTTACTCTTCAACTCCAGCTTTATTTATAGAAACTTGGCTCCAACTGCCCCAAATGATGGGCAGAGGATCACCAAGGTGATAGGCCCTTCATTAGAGCCAAAAGAAGAGGAAGAAGAGGAAAAAGAGAGAAAAGAGAAGACAAAACAGGTGTTATGCTGCTTAGCAGCAATCAACTTTGATCAATAATGCTAAGCAGCAGAAAAAATAGATCCAGAGGCCTCAGAAAGCCTCAAAATTAGGCTCCGACAGAGCAGAAACAGCAAAAACAAAAGGTAATGTTTTTATAACATTTTGCTAACGTTTTGATAACGTTTTTGTTAGATTTGAATTGTTACATATTGATTTTATTGAAATTTCTAATTGGGTTGTATAGTAGAAAGATGTAAACCATAAATATACTATCAATTATGATGATGGTTTGGATTGCATTTCACAAAAAGCCACATACAGGATCAGAAAGACAGTTTCATCTTAATAGTTAAGTGGCAAGCATAATGCCAAAATTGTATAACTTCCTCATTTTGTTGCACCTTGAAAAATCATATTAGATATCATGGGGTGTGATTTTATCTTTTCTTTTATTTATTATTGTATTAATATATTTGAGTTTGAACCTACCTTATGTTGATACAATATTTGTTCATTATTATGTATTTTAATATTAATGAATTTTATTCTTATTTTTTAAAAAGAATATTTTGCATCATTAGTATTTTTGGTGTGTGAATTATGTTGGCTCTTAATTGGCTTTGATTTGTTAATCTTAACAGCTATAAAAGCCACATTATTGAAAATTATAACAAAAGGAAGAGTATATTGCATCTAAAAGCAATATAAAGCCAGTTTATTTACCTTCTCATATGGGTTGAAGCAATTGATCTTCTTTCCCAATATAATGTTACAGTTTAGAATCCAGGCTGTTGCATTAATTCAAAAATCTCTATTATATAATTTGACATGTAAAATAGCCAATAATATCCCACATTCTCCACAAGTGCCACTTTGCTGTACCCTTCTTAGAGAGAGCATATAATTATGGAATACCCCTTCATTTATAAAGTCTTTTAATAAAATTGTGCTGTAGCCCTATTCAGATCAAATTACTTTGAATTTCTCTGATTAAGTTTCTTTTAGGCTTATTATTTATAACTGTGTTGTTCAGTCCCAATATCATGATTAAAAATCAAGAGTTAAATAAACTCTATACAGCTAATTTCCAAAGTTACTTTGATTTTAGTTGAAGTTGTAACACATTTAGAAAGGATGCATCAGGAATTTATAAAATATAATTTAAATAAATCTTTATAAGGCTTTAAAAATTCTCATATGTAAGGTTGAGATGAAGATCCTTGAATTTGCTCGCATAGCTGCAAGGCTACAATCTAGACTCAATAGATGTAAATGTGCCATAGCTATGAATAGAGTAAAGCTAGATGGCTAATTTTGATTAACCCAAGTTAACTTTATAATCCCACTAACTGTCCCCTTGTCAGCAAGTCAGGACAATTGGGCTTTAACTTTTATTTAGATTCAATTCTAAGCAAAGTAACTTAGTTACTTGCTTTTCTATTTTTAGAGCATTGGAAACCAGGAGATTAGATACCTTGGTTTTCGATGTAACTCGGGTTGGTTGACTGATTGGTTGTTGCTAGGGGTTCTACAGATATTTTATTTGGTAAACTGAATAAATATACCAAATAATTGAAATACTAATTTAATGATAATTGGGATATTTGGGGGGATGAGCTTATATACTCAAGGGGGCTAAATGAGGGATATGCCATATTTAAATGGCAGGAGAGAGGTGGAGACAGGGCAATTAGTGGAACCACTCAAAGGCATTTTGCATGTAATAGATCTGAACCCAATGACTTCATAACAGCATGTAGATTGAATAGCTTAATTCTTGAATTTGTTCTCTTTTGGGAACTTTAAAGCTAACGAACTTTCGAATTTTTCTCTGGTTTTCGCTTAAACCTTACAGGCAACTTAAGGTTCTATATTTAGGAAGCTGCGTATACAGAGAGCTTACTAATAAGGCCCTGCATTTTATCATATTATATATAAATACTAAGCTAAAGCTAACTTTCTTAAGTACCAGGATTTAAATCAATGAGCCCTATTACTAAGGTTCTGGTTAAAAGAAAAAAGGCAAATGTATAATCAGCAATGGCTGCTTAAGAGGATCAATCTTAAAATTTATTGTGACTTGCTGATTGTGTTAAGCC
>CAKOGF010000396.1:0-10889 GCA_933228935.1 Pemphredon lugubris
GGGGTGGGGCTGTGTCACGATAAGTTCCATAATGCCGGGTATTAGCCGCCCAAAGCGTAAAGAGCGTCAATTTGGGAAACCGTTAAGTAAATTAACGAGTTCTGAAGATCTAAATAACACAGTGGATCGGAAATGGGTCACAGCTGCACCTGTACGTCATCAGAAAATCCCTGTCCCTCTTGCTCTGACACTGATAAATCGACGTAATCTAAGAATCACTAGATATCGGTTGATTAATCAGAATGGGCATCAGAAGTTAATCACTTTGAGTCTCCTTTCTTACTGGTCCAAGTACTCTCTGGAATGAAAAAAAAAGGACTGGAAGGAGTAGACTCAAGTGAAAATTGCTGAGTCAAAAGGAAATTGGTATATATACGAAAATTATTCACAATCAACTCTTAAGAGTTGAGTCCTCTATATTCAATAAAACCAATCTTCATTCTAAGTAATAACATGACTATTATTTTAGGGTTGCTACGGTATATTCCGTATAACCTTATAATCAACAGGATTATCACTGGTAGATGGGGCCCCGCCGCGAATTCCGCCCCGTCCGCGCCCCCGGTACCGTCGATCGAAACCCCCGACGTTCGCGCCTTTGTCGCTGAAATGAACGCAGTTCCGGTTCCGTCTTCCCAATGCCCGGAGCTCTACCCAGAGGATACTCTAATCACTTCCCAAATGATTTATTTATCCCTACTCTGGTTGGTCTTGTTCATTCTACTCAATCCTGGTATTATTCTAGGAAATTTTACTAAGAGATATCTTAAGTTGAGATGGTGGTTAATTCTGAATTCCTTGTGGATTTGGGTGTTTATCCCTCATCACCTTGAAACAACTTCTTATAATCCCTCAATTTCCGTCACATTACTCAACTCTTCTACGTCTGAGTTTTTGGAAGCAGTAAGTAATGAGATTCTGTTTCTCTTCTCCTGCACCGCGGAAATTCCCGCTTTAACTATGTTTATCTGTATGAGTTCATTTTTGAGCCTTCAGTTTGGCATATTTTTTAATTTGTGGTTTCCTTCTTCGGTTGTGGTGGTTGATCCTAGTCCCCCTGCTTCCCTTTTCCGGCGCGCTATGTTATTATGGCGTCCGGATTATTACCCCGCTCCTCCCACCGATGAGATCTCTCGCGAAGTTACATCGGCTCTGTCGTTCTTTTCTGGGTCCTCTCTCAGTCACAAATCCCAAGTCTACCACGTGATGACAAAGGTCTCTGAGGACGCCCGTGAATGGTTGCTTTCGGCAGTTGGGCGAAATCCTCGCGTGTTAACGGAAAGCTCCTCGCTCTCCCTTTTGTTAAGCTCGTCATGTGTACGGCTGGAAGAGGTGAAAATATACCGAAAGCTATATTCCTTTCGCCAAGGCTCCGATTCCTTGACGGTGTTTCTACCTAAATATTTAGCATATTGCCAAACTATTGATGTACCTGAAGTAAACAAGCTCTCAGCGTTGTGGTTAGCAGTTGACCGAACTGCACAAGAGTTAGCAGTTTGGGATTCCCCGTTAACCACAACTGAGGCCCTGGTAAGCAAGATCCTCACATATGTCTCACCTCCTTTTACCACTAAAACTGGGCTCTTGCCTTTGGCTTCCGATCGTGTCTCTGGTACTTGGGTTCCCCAGTCTAGCCCTGCATTGTCTCAGGTATCAGTGGGAAACAATCGTGAAGTTTGCTTGTCCAGTCAGTCCCGTTTGACCGCCAAAAAGGCTTCTCCAGAGAACTCGCTAGCCATGATGCAACATGAGATTCCTGCAGCAGTTGTGGTCCCCGAGCTCGGCGACCTCCCTCTAGTTCCTATCAATCGTGATCGTCCTGTCTTGCCAGCTGCTGTACAAGAGATGATTGAACACTATTTCCAAGAACATCCTGCTACCCTTGCGGTGGTGAACTCTGCCAAACGGAACTCTGCTCCTGTTGAGGAAGCTCCTCTTGTAGAAAATAAACCCTCTTCAGGATATTTCTTGTTTTATGGTAGTATCGATAATGGCCAGTCAATCTTCCGTCCGGCAATTCTCATGGACACTGGTGCATCCGAAAACTTCATGAGCGTGGAAACTGCTGACCTTCTTCAGTTGAAATATCACCCTGGCTTACGTGTTAAAGGAGGGAATTGTCAAACTTTTCCTTCCTTTCAACTTGAGCAGCCGGTGACCTTCACAGTAGCCGGACAGTCTTTTACCGTCAGATTTTCAATCTGTACAACGCTCATGTATCCTATCATCCTTGGTGTTGGTTGGTGGCGAGAGCACAATGTGTCCACTCTTCTGAAAGAGAATGTGCTTCAAGTGGACCATCCCTCGGGTATCACTATTCACATCCCCCTTTTAGAGATATCAGAACCTGAAAAGTTCACAAAGACTATCCAAGCTGTTCCCATTCCTCCCCAGTTAAGTTCAGATTTACCTGGTTGTCTCCAGCCTTGGAGAGAAGCTTTTGATGCCTCTAGAGGGGAGTGTCTCCCTAAGCATTCTCAGTTTGATTTTGATTTCAAAGTCACAGTAGACCTTATCCGCATAGCATCTCCTATCTATCCATTGACCTTAAAGGAGGATGCTTGTTTGGAAGAATGGACTAGGGATATGCTCGCAAAAGGGCACATTTTTAAGAAGGCCTCCTCTATTTGCTCGCCTCTGCTGTTTGTTCAAAAGGCCGACGGTACTTTACGGCCTTGCGTTGATTACGGGAATCTGAACAATATTACCATTCCTGACCCATATCCCCTTCCCCTAGAAGCCCAGATCTCACGTTGTGTAGAAAAGGCAAAGGTCTTCTCAAAGCTTGACCTCTTGAATGCCTTCAATCAAGTGAGAATAGCTGAGGGAATGGAGTGGTTAACTGCATTTCGAACCAAGAAAGGCATCTTTCAGTTTAGGGTCATGCCATTTGGCCTAAAGAATGCTCCTGCCTTCTTCCAACGCCTAATCGACTCCGTCTTGGGTGACCTGTTGGGCGTGTGTGCCATTGCCTATATGGATGACATTCTTGTCTTTTCCCCAGATGAGGAATCACATAAAGCTCACTTGTCTGCTGTAGTTGAACGTATCCTCAAAGCAAACATGATCATTAAACAGAGCAGGTGTGAGTTCTTCAAACGTAAGGTTACCTTCTTAGATAATATTATCTTTGAGGATGGACACACAATTGCTCCAGACAAGGAGGAAGCGGTCAGAGATTATGCCACCCCAGTAACAGTTTCCCAGCTTCGAAGCTTCCTTGGGACTTGTACTTTCCTAAAGAAGTTCACCCCACACTTATCTGAAGTAGCAGCTCCTTTGTACTCGGCCAGTGGGAAAACCACCCTGGTTTGGACCTCAGAGTGTGCCAGCGCATTTTTAGCAGTCAAGTCTTTATTATTATCCTCTCCAGTCTTGCGACACGTTGATCCAGATCTACCATTTGTAGTCTCAACAGATGCATCCAAATACGCGGTAGCTGGAATTTTACTCCAAACTGGCAAGGATGAAGTTGAACGGCCGGTAGGATACTTTTCCAGGAAGATGGAGTCCCGGGAACGGAACTACATGATATACGACAAGGAATTACTAGCAGTAGTGGAATCCTTGAAACACTGGCACCACCATCTAATGTCCGCTCGACACCCCTTTATTGTCAGAACAGACCACAAAGCATTACTGTATTACCGACAACCAAGAGTATTATCAGGTCGACAATCAAGATGGCATGGTGAATTGGCTCGATACAAGTTCAGATACGAGTTCATTAAGGGCATAGACAACCATCTTGCGGATGCTCTGAGTCAAAACCCCTCCCATCTCCCCAATGCTGGTTTAGATGTCGAGTTTAATACTCATACTGTCATCCCAGATGAGGCAGTCATGCCATTTGTAGCAGAAACTGTTGTCTCCTTAGCTACTATGTCGGTTGCAGAGCATACAGACTTGGACCTCTACTCCAAAGCAAAATTTTTGCAAGCCTTGTCAAAAAGTTATGAAAGATTGTTAGAACTAGCTTGTGAAGATCCAGTAGGCCAACCTCAAGGGTACCATAAAATAGGTTCCGTGCTATACCATCAAGGGCGGTTATGGGTACCAGAAGGAACCATCAGAGACGAAATCATGGAAGCCCATCACAACAGCCCTACCGCTGGCCATCCTGGGAAAAATAAGACAATTGAGCTAATCCGACGCCAATTTTCCTGGAAGGGATTAACAGTGCAAGTAGCAGCCTACGTTCGGGATTGCTTAGTTTGTATCCGCTCTAAGGCAAGCAGGAACAAAACAACAGGTTTGTTGGTTCCCCTTCAACCGGCTGCTGGACCGTGGACGTCAGTGTCTGTGGACTTCATAGGTGAACTCCCCGATTCCAATGGGTTCAATGCTGTCATGGTAGTAGTAGATTGTTTCACAAAAATGGCGCATTTCATCCCCTGTTCAACTACCATTACCTCAGTAGAAACAGCAAGGTTGTTTGTGGACCGGATATTTTCACTGCATGGCATCCCTATGGAAATTGTAAGTGACCGAGGTCTGCAGTTCATTGCGCAATTTTGGGAAGCATTTACTGGGATACTAGGGATTAAGCTCTGCCGCTCAACGGCTTTCCATCCCCAGTCTGATGGACAAACGGAGAGGGTAAACCAAAGTTTAGAGGTCTACCTACGTTGCTACACAAATGCAAGTCAGGATAACTGGAGTTCCAACCTACCTATGGCTGAGTTTACATACAACAACGCCCCTCACACCTCAACCCAGGTATCTCCATTCTATGCTAATGTAGGCTATAACCCCTCTTCCAACATGGGTCCTAGACTAATAAGTAACGTGGAGGCCGCGACTGATCAAGCGGCTGCACTTAAGCAGGTCCATCAGGAGCTCCAATCCACCCTCGCCGCTGCCGTGACAACTTACAAGGAATATGCAGATCGGAAACGTCAAGCAGGTCCAACTTATCGTCCTGGTGACCTAGTGATGGTTGACTCCCGTAACATGAAGTTAAAAGTTCCCTGCCGAAAGTTAGGACCCAAGCGTGTAGGTCCCTTCAAAGTTGAACGACAGATTGGTCCTTCTGCCTACCGTCTGCTCCTGCCACCAGCTTTTAAAATCTTCCACACCTTCCACGAATGCTTACTCACTCCATACCTTGGTAAAGAAGAAATCCCTACCCAACCAATTGTGGTAGAAGGTGAACCTGAGTATGAGTTACAATGCATTTTAGCATCCCGAAGAAATCGACGAAGACTTGAATATCTTGTGTCTTGGAAAGGATACCCAGAATCAGAGAATTCGTGGGTCCCCCATTATGATTGTGTAAACGCTCCCGATCTCATTCAAGAATTTTATTCTCGTTTTCCTGACGCTGTCGGTCACCCCCCTGCAACCTTGGCCGCTATGAAACTCCCACCTGCCCACAAAAACTTCTCTCTCTCCCACCTTCCTGACGGTGGTTTGATTCCCCAGCCTAAAGCAGAGGGTAATGTCACGATAAGTTCCATAATGCCGGGTATTAGCCGCCCAAAGCGTAAAGAGCGTCAATTTGGGAAACCGTTAAGTAAATTAACGAGTTCTGAAGATCTAAATAACACAGTGGATCGGAAATGGGTCACAGCTGCACCTGTACGTCATCAGAAAATCCCTGTCCCTCTTGCTCTGACACTGATAAATCGACGTAATCTAAGAATCACTAGATATCGGTTGATTAATCAGAATGGGCATCAGAAGTTAATCACTTTGAGTCTCCTTTCTTACTGGTCCAAGTACTCTCTGGAATGAAAAAAAAGGACTGGAAGGAGTAGACTCAAGTGAAAATTGCTGAGTCAAAAGGAAATTGGTATATATACGAAAATTATTCACAATCAACTCTTAAGAGTTGAGTCCTCTATATTCAATAAAACCAATCTTCATTCTAAGTAATAACATGACTATTATTTTAGGGTTGCTACGGTATATTCCGTATAACCTTATAATCAACAGGATTATCACTGGTAGATGGGGCCCCGCCGCGAATTCCGCCCCGTCCGCGCCCCCGGTACCGTCGATCGAAACCCCCGACGTTCGCGCCTTTGTCGCTGAAATGAACGCAGTTCCGGTTCCGTCTTCCCAATGCCCGGAGCTCTACCCAGAGGATACTCTAATCACTTCCCAAATGATTTATTTATCCCTACTCTGGTTGGTCTTGTTCATTCTACTCAATCCTGGTATTATTCTAGGAAATTTTACTAAGAGATATCTTAAGTTGAGATGGTGGTTAATTCTGAATTCCTTGTGGATTTGGGTGTTTATCCCTCATCACCTTGAAACAACTTCTTATAATCCCTCAATTTCCGTCACATTACTCAACTCTTCTACGTCTGAGTTTTTGGAAGCAGTAAGTAATGAGATTCTGTTTCTCTTCTCCTGCACCGCGGAAATTCCCGCTTTAACTATGTTTATCTGTATGAGTTCATTTTTGAGCCTTCAGTTTGGCATATTTTTTAATTTGTGGTTTCCTTCTTTGGTTGTGGTGGTTGATCCTAGTCCCCCTGCTTCCCTTTTCCGGCGCGCTATGTTATTATGGCGTCCGGATTATTACCCCGCTCCTCCCACCGATGAGATCTCTCGCGAAGTTACATCGGCTCTGTCGTTCTTTTCTGGGTCCTCTCTCAGTCACAAATCCCAAGTCTACCACGTGATGACAAAGGTCTCTGAGGACGCCCGTGAATGGTTGCTTTCGGCAGTTGGGCGAAATCCTCGCGTGTTAACGGAAAGCTCCTCGCTCTCCCTTTTGTTAAGCTCGTCATGTGTACGGCTGGAAGAGGTGAAAATATACCGAAAGCTATATTCCTTTTGCCAAGGCTCCGATTCCTTGACGGTGTTTCTACCTAAATATTTAGCATATTGCCAAACTATTGATGTACCTGAAGTAAACAAGCTCTCAGCGTTGTGGTTAGCAGTTGACCGAACTGCACAAGAGTTAGCAGTTTGGGATTCCCCGTTAACCACAACTGAGGCCCTGGTAAGCAAGATCCTCACATATGTCTCACCTCCTTTTACCACTAAAACTGGGCTCTTGCCTTTGGCTTCCGATCGTGTCTCTGGTACTTGGGTTCCCCAGTCTAGCCCTGCATTGTCTCAGATATCAGTGGGAAACAATCGTGAAGTTTGCTTGTCCAGTCAGTCCCGTTTGACCGCCAAAAAGGCTTCTCCAGAGGTTCAGGGTTCCAAAGCCATCTCAGTTAACCAGAACTCGCTAGCCATGATGCAACATGAGATTCCTGCAGCAGTTGTGGTCCCCGAGCTCGGCGACCTCCCTCTAGTTCCTATCAATCGTGATCGTCCTGTCTTGCCAGCTGCTGTACAAGAGATGATTGAACACTATTTCCAAGAACATCCTGCTACCCTTGCGGTGGTGAACTCTGCCAAACGGAACTCTGCTCCTGTTGAGGAAGCTCCTCTTGTAGCAAATAAACCCTCTTCAGGATATTTCTTGTTTTATGGTAGTATCGATAATGGCCAGTCAATCTTCCGTCCGGCAATTCTCATGGACACTGGTGCATCCGAAAACTTCATGAGCGTGGAAACTGCTGACCTTCTTCAGTTGAAATATCACCCTGGCTTACGTGTTAAAGGAGGGAATTGTCAAACTTTTCCTTCCTTTCAACTTGAGCAGCCGGTGACCTTCACAGTAGCCGGACAGTCTTTTACCGTCAGATTTTCAATCTGTACAACGCTCATGTATCCTATCATCCTTGGTGTTGGTTGGTGGCGAGAGCACAATGTGTCCACTCTTCTGAAAGAGAATGTGCTTCAAGTGGACCATCCCTCGGGTATCACTATTCACATCCCCCTTTTAGAGATATCAGAATCTGAAAAGTTCACAAAGACTATCCAAGCTGTTCCCATTCCTCCCCAGTTAAGTTCAGATTTACCTGGTTGTCTCCAGCCTTGGAGAGAAGCTTTTGATGCCTCTAGAGGGGAGTGTCTCCCTAAGCATTCTCAGTTTGATTTTGATTTCAAAGTCACAGTAGACCTTATCCGCATAGCATCTCCTATCTATCCATTGACCTTAAAGGAGGATGCTTGTTTGGAAGAATGGACTAGGGATATGCTCGCAAAAGGGCACATTTTTAAGAAGGCCTCCTCTATTTGCTCGCCTCTGCTGTTTGTTCAAAAGGCCGACGGTACTTTACGGCCTTGCGTTGATTACGGGAATCTGAACAATATTACCATTCCTGACCCATATCCTCTTCCCCTAGAAGCCCAGATCTCACGTTGTGTAGAAAAGGCAAAGGTCTTCTCAAAGCTTGACCTCTTGAATGCCTTCAATCAAGTGAGAATAGCTGAGGGAATGGAGTGGTTAACTGCATTTCGAACCAAGAAAGGCATCTTTCAGTTTAGGGTCATGCCATTTGGCCTAAAGAATGCTCCTGCCTTCTTCCAACGCCTAATCGACTCCGTCTTGGGTGACCTGTTGGGCGTGTGTGCCATTGCCTATATGGATGACATTCTTGTCTTTTCCCCAGATGAGGAATCACATAAAGCTCACTTGTCTGCTGTAGTTGAACGTATCCTCAAAGCAAACCTGATCATTAAACGGAGCAAGTGTGAGTTCTTCAAACGTAAGGTTACCTTCTTAGGTAATATTATCTTTGAGGATGGACACACAATTGCTCCAGACAAGGAGGAAGCGGTCAGAGATTATGCCACCCCAGTAACAGTTTCCCAGCTTCGAAGCTTCCTTGGGACTTGTACTTTCCTAAAGAAGTTCACCCCACACTTATCTGAAGTAGCAGCTCCTTTGTACTTGGCCAGTGGGAAAACCACCCTGGTTTGGACCTCAGAGTGTGCCAGCGCATTTTTAGCAGTCAAGTCTTTATTATTATCCTCTCCAGTCTTGCGACACATTGATCCAGATCTACCATTTGTAGTCTCAACAGATGCATCCAAATACGCGGTAGCTGGAATTTTACTCCAAACTGGCAAGGATGAAGTTGAACGGCCGGTAGGATACTTTTCCAGGAAGATGGAGTCCCGGGAACGGAACTACATGATATACGACAAGGAATTACTAGCAGTAGTGGAATCCTTGAAACACTGGCACCACCATCTAATGTCCGCTCGACACCCCTTTATTGTCAGAACAGACCACAAAGCATTACTGTATTACCGACAACCAAGAGTATTATCAGGTCGACAATCAAGATGGCATGGTGAATTGGCTCGATACAAGTTCAGATACGAGTTCATTAAGGGCATAGACAACCATCTTGCGGATGCTCTGAGTCGAAACCCCTCCCATCTCCCCAATGCTGGTTTAGATGTCGAGTTTAATACTCATACTGTCATCCCAGATGAGGCAGTCATGCCATTTGTAGCAGAAACTGTTGTCTCCTTAGCTACTATGTCGGTTGCAGAGCATACAGACTTGGACCTCTACTCCAAAGCAAAATTTTTGCAAGCCTTGTCAAAAAGTTATGAAAGATTGTTAGAACTAGCTTGTGAAGATCCAGTAGGCCAACCTCAAGGGTACCATAAAATAGGTTCCGTGCTATACCATCAAGGGCGGTTATGGGTACCAGAAGGAACCATCAGAGACGAAATCATGGAAGCCCATCACAACAGCCCTACCGCTGGCCATCCTGGGAAAAATAAGACAATTGAGCTAATCCGACGCCAATTTTCCTGGAAGGGATTAACAGTGCAAGTAGCAGCCTACGTTCGGGATTGCTTAGTTTGTATCCGCTCTAAGGCAAGCAGGAACAAAACAACAGGTTTGTTGGTTCCCCTTCAACCGGCTGCTGGACCGTGGACGTCAGTGTCTGTGGACTTCATAGGTGAACTCCCCGATTCCAATGGGTTCAATGCTGTCATGGTAGTAGTAGATCGTTTCACAAAAATGGCGCATTTCATCCCCTGTTCAACTACCATTACCTCAGTAGAAACAGCAAGGTTGTTTGTGGACCGGATATTTTCACTGCATGGCATCCCTATGGAAATTGTAAGTGACCGAGGTCCGCAGTTCATTGCGCAATTTTGGGAAGCATTTACTGGGATACTAGGGATTAAGCTCTGCCGCTCAACGGCTTTCCATCCCCAGTCTGATGGACAAACGGAGAGGGTAAACCAAAGTTTAGAGGTCTACCTACGTTGCTACACAAATGCAAGTCAGGATAACTGGAGTTCCAACCTACCTATGGCTGAGTTTACATACAACAACGCCCCTCACACCTCAACCCAGGTATCTCCATTCTATGCTAATGTAGGCTATAACCCCTCTTCCAACATGGGTCCTAGACTAATAAGTAACGTGGAGGCCGCGACTGATCAAGCGGCTGCACTTAAGCAGGTCCATCAGGAGCTCCAATCCACCCTCGCCGCTGCCGTGACAACTTACAAGGAATATGCAGATCGGAAACGTCAAGCAGGTCCAACTTATCGTCCTGGTGACCTAGTGATGGTTGACTCCCGTAACATGAAGTTAAAAGTTCCCTGCCGAAAGTTAGGACCCAAGCGTGTAGGTCCCTTCAAAGTTGAACGACAGATTGGTCCTTCTGCCTACCGTCTGCTCCTGCCACCAGCTTTTAAAATCTTCCACACCTTCCACGAATGCTTACTCACTCCATACCTTGGTAAAGAAGAAATCCCTACCCAACCAATTGTGGTAGAAGGTGAACCTGAGTATGAGTTACAATGCATTTTAGCATCCCGAAGAAATCGACGAAGACTTGAATATCTTGTGTCTTGGAAAGGATACCCAGAATCAGAGAATTCGTGGGTCCCCCATTATGATTGTGTAAACGCTCCCGATCTCATTCGAGAATTTTATTCTCGTTTTCCTGACGCTGTCGGTCACCCCCCTGCAACCTTGGCCGCTATGAAACTCCCACCTGCCCACAAAAACTTCTCTCTCTCCCACCTTCCTGACGGTGGTTTGATTCCCCAGCCTA
>CAKOGF010000397.1:0-10881 GCA_933228935.1 Pemphredon lugubris
CCGGTGCGCCTTCCACCCGTAGTACATGTCCTTCCTGGACTCCTTGTCCAGGCAACAGAAGCTCTCTCTACGCTGAGGCGTCAGGGACGCCAGGAACTCCTCATAGAGCTCGTGATTAGTCACGGACAAAGAAATGGAAGACATAGTGGAATCAGTTATCTCAACCCCTATTTATAGTCAAGAGGGGGGAAATGTGAAGACAGCCAAAATTGACTAACAATGATGGTCAAGCAAACTGGTATAGCAAAGTTGATAATCACTGATTAGCAGTGCCATGAGGATTTACCGCCGGTAAATCCTCAGTTAGTTGTTTCACACCAGTAATTATCAGGTCAGCATTTACCGCCGACAAATCCCCAGGATAGTCAATTGCCACCAGTAAATCTATTACATATTAATTTCTGCCGGCAAATCTAATGGGATGTTAGTCTATCAACTAAATAACTGGATCATCTTTGGCATTCACAGCTCCCATCAGTTCTATCCTCTATATCCAACTGATAAGCATCGTAACAACCCAGGGGGGATTTACCGGCGGTAAATCCCTTGTTCTGCACATAATCAACTTGATTGCCAGATTTGAACCAGACATGATCATGCCTATATTCTGAGTTGCTCTCTGCGAGTATGTTGTTACCCATTTTCTGCCAGAAAATCCCAAGCCATGTTCCGCCAGTAAATCCATACTCATTTCCCGCCGGAAAATCCCGAGCCATATTCCGCCAGCAAATCCATATTTATTTCCCGCTGGAAAATCCCAAGATTTATTCCTCAGCCAATCAAGTGGCTTACATATTCAACCAACCAGCGCATGCCAGGAGGCCAGCTGTACAGGAGAGGCCTGACCTTGCCTTCTCCCAAGCCCTACACCACTTGTCACAACCAATCGGACCATTGCAAGTCAGCAGAACAGGATCACAGCTAGGACCAGATGCCCAGAATCCTGAACAGAGGCCACCACACTACACCCAGAGCGGTATTTAAAGTACCACTTGAGGGCCCTAAAATGCAACCTTTATCACCTCTTTATCAGAAATCTCGTAGGCCAGCTGGGCTAGAGACTTTGTAAATAAAAGCACAATAAAGTTCACTTCCTATTCTTTGAGAAGTCCTTGTAGAAAAGGACAGGTAGGATTTTATTCACAGGTCCCGACTAACAACTTAAGAGTCATAGTTGTGAACATAAGAGCTATCAACCCAGAAAGCTTTACACCCAACATCTACAATTGATTGCCATTACACCTAAACAACAATACAACTACACCAAGCATCACCAATAAGACGTTCCAATTAAACAGCACCGGAAATAACAAATAAACAAATAAAAGGAAAAAAATAAAAAGAGGAAAATAAAATTAAAATTAAAAATAAATAGAGAAAACAAATAAGTGAAGGAAGCAGTGTTTATTATCACACTACTCAGCAGGCTGTTGCTGCTCAGGTACCTCCTTGTAGTCCCCAAAGTTATGTACCCCCATCACCTGGTACATAACTGTCACGTCCCAAAGCCACATCTGGCAACAAGCAGGCTGGAGGCGGTCCCAGGCCAAGAAAGGCGATGTCACCCCCATCTCAGGAGAGCTGAGCTGACTCAACCCACACTCAATAGGGAAGCAGGCGCCCAGAACAAGACACTCCACCAGGAAGTTCTCAGCTGTGATCCCCTTGGGAAGAGGACACTTCTGGCGGAGAATTTCAGCCCGGTAATATTCTAGAATGGTCTCCATGTCCTCCAGGGTACCCTGTGGAAGGCTGTCCTTAGGCACAAGGAAGAGGTTCCCCAACAGGGCCATTGCAGGCAGGTAACAGGAAGGGTCCCAAGTGCCCAGCTGGTGTATTGCCACCCAAATCGCACACCCCAGCCGAGCGTGACTATTGTCGTTAAACCTGATCCCCCAGCCAGCATGGCTACCAGGGGATGCAGGCCACTCCATGGACCACACCCACACTACGGCGCGGTTGAAGTGGACCACCTGCTTGTACTCGGAGTAGAGCCAGACCTCTGATTGAGGAGGTCTGGTGACCACCCCTTCCAAGGGCCAGGCCAACTTGTGGGAGGCAATGTCCCTCACGGCAGGTGGGTGGTACTGTTTGGCAGCCACCAGGCGACAACAAAGGTCCAGACTCCGGCGGAGGCGCGTTAAACAGTACAGAAACTCGCCCAACATGGCCATGGAATTATAATGTTCTAGAACATTGTAATTTGCATGGTCAGGGTCAAACTCCGTCACTGGGGCGCCCTCCTCCAGAGCCCCACCGAAGGAAAGGACAGACAGAGCGTCCAGGGGACGCAAAGGAGACACGACAGGGATCTCACGGCCTCAACTAGGACCAGCGCCAGAGTCCAACTGTAGCAGAGGGCTATGCTGCCCCCCTGCTGCAGATGCAACCGAGGCACTTTGGGCTGTTTCAGACCAGGAGATTTCTGACTCGGTACTAGGGTGGTGCGCCCGGTGCGCCTTTCACCCGTAGTACATGTCCTTCCTGGACTCCTTGTCCAGGCAACGGAAACTCTCTCTACGCTGAGGCGTCAGGGACGCCAGGAACTCCTTGTAGAGCTCACAATTAGTCACGGACAAAGAAATGGAAGACATGGTGGAATCAGTTATCTCAACCCCTATTTATAGTCAAGAGGGGGGAAATGTGAAGACAGCCAAAATTGACTATCAATGATGGTCAAGCAAACTGGTATAGCAAAGTCAATAATCACTGATTAGCAGTGCCATGAGGATTTACCGCCGGTAAATCCTCAGTTAGTTGTTTTACGCCAGTAATTATCAGATCATCATTTACTGCCGACAAATCCCCAGGATAGCTAATTGCCGCCAGTAAATCTATTACATATTAATTTCCGCCAGCAAATCTATTGGGATATTAGTCTATCAACTAAATAACTGAATCATCTTTGGCATTCACAGCTTCCATCAGTTCTATCCTCTCTATTTATCTGATAAGCATCATAACAACCCAGGGGGGATTTACCGCCGGTAAATCCCCTGTTTGACACATGATCAACTCAATTGCCAGATTCAAACCAGACATGATCATGCCGTAAGTTCCAATCTACTACGCAGTAGTCTTAGCACCATATTCCGCCAGTATATTCTGAGTTACTCTCTGTCAGTATGTTGTTATCCATTTCCCGCCGGAAAATCCCGAGCTATATTCTGCTAGTAAATCCTTAACCATTTCCCGCTGGAAAATCCCGAGATCTATTCCTCAGCCAATCAAGTGGCTCACATATTCAACCAACCAGCGCACACCAAGAGGCCAGCTGTACAGAAGAGGCCTGATCTTGCCTTCTCCCAAACTCTACACCACTTGTCACAACCAATCAGACCATCGCAAGTCAGCTGAACAGGATCACAGCTAGGACCAGATGCCCAGAATCCTGACAAGAGGCCACCATACTACACCCAGAGCGGTATTTAAAGTACCACTTGAGGGCCCTAAAAAACAACCTTTGTCACCTCTTTATCAGAAATCTTGTAGGCCATCCGGGCTAGAGACTTTGTAAATAAAAGCACAATAAAGTTCACTTCCTATTCTTTGAGAAGTCCTTGTAGAAAAGACAGGTAGGATTTTATTCACAGGTCCCAACTAACAACTTAAGAGTCATAGTCGTGAACATAAGAGCTATCAACCCAGAAAGCTTTACACAGGTTATGAGCATCCCATGTAAACACCCAATTTCCTAGTGTTGGAGTCCCTGATTTCTAAAGAATTCATTGAATAATTCCCTGTATGCAGCCTTTACAACACCCAACAACTCCTCAGGAAAAGTTTGAGCCACCTCAAGAGAACCCCACGGCTCCTCCAACAATGAGGATGGGATCTCTTTTCAGAGACCACTATCTTCAACCTTATAAAGGTTGAACTTTGCTTTAGACCAATTGAAAGAAGAATTCATAAAGTCAAAATAAAGCAAGGGGAAAGCGACCACCGTCATTAAGAATCACTTTGTTAAGCATTTTTTCCATCTTTTTATACCAGCCTCTGGTATTTCCTTTTCTGAAAAACCCTCTCCTGGGAAATCCAATCCTGATTTCTAACCCTGAATGGTGACAAACTGCGGCAACCAATCAGAATTGACCTATAAAGACCACCATATTCTTATTCTCTAAGAATTTATCTTAACATGTCTCTAAATCACCTGATTCATCCGTGGGACTTTGTTCACTTGTATTTGAAGTTTTTGCTACTCCAAATATAGCAACCTGATGTTATACCTTTATCTCAGTATCCCTATTATTAGCCCCACCTAGGAACTAAGCAATCCAACTAATCAAGACACCTTTGTCCTGACCTTGACACAGTCAAGCCAATGGTTGTACCCTATAATTGACTTTTCATCAATTACAACCAATTACCCGTTAATTAAACCTTCCTGGTATAACTAACGGCCTGAAGACACCAAGTCTCACTGTTTTGAAGGTTCAAAACAGTTAAAAGATACCTTTAATCAGTACCTGTCAATTAATTCCTAGGTATTTTCATAGAGAACACCACCTTGTTGAGTCCTTTGACCACCTAGGTCAACCAATTCCTTAACTATTACATGCCCTTATAAGTGATATCCCCTTCACCTTTTTTACCTAGGAAAGAAAAAATATCAATTATAATATTTTCCTAAAAAAATTAATATATGAGGGATTTTATTAACCAATTTTGACCAAGTGACTGCTGTGTGGTCACAAACAGCATCTTAGCAATACAGTAATCTATATCATTGAAGATATTGGGTAAAGTATCTATTGTACATACCATAGTACAGATATCTCATAGCAATAATGGTATTCTATAACATATAGTTATAAGGGATCAGACATGGCTGTCTGATCCTTGCTCTTTCTATCAGAAGAATGGGAGGTTGCAGGTATACACCAAGGTTTTATAAGTTCACATAGTGAAGAAGGAAGGGGATAGCACTTGTGGTTGGGCATGGAATACAAACCTGTTAATGATGCTAGTGTATCAGGGGAACCAGCCTGTCATCTTTGATCTATGCAACAGTAACAACAGGGGCTTCTAAAGAAAGAGCCTGGCTTTGAGAAAACTATCTAAACAATAGAAATGTTCAGCCAAGTGAAAAGCATCAGTATATGTCAAGGATGAAATTTGTATAAGTTGGGTCTAGTTTATTGTGAATGATAGAAAATTATATGGCTATGCACCACTATGTGCTTGAATTAAAGCATATAATCTATTTTGGGAGAAATACATTAATAGTATAAGGTCAAGAGAACTAGGAAAATATAGTATTTTGCAGCATAATAGAATCCACAGGTTTCCTTATCATATGAGAAAATCTGATATCTGGTGCACACTAGGCAGTTTACCTTGAATAGTACACATAAGATAGTGCACTGTAAACATTGCACCTTAGGTAGTGCACATAAGAGTCTTCACCTTATTGATTGCTATTTTTTGGCATCACACAATGAATTACAATATATTCTTAATTTCAGAATTGATTTATCCAGATCATATCTACTTATTTGCTATCAATTAATAACCCAAATGAAAGTAAAATGCATGCAAATTTATACTTTTAAAAATTGAGTGTTGGGCTTTTATTGACTAGCATCCTGAAAAGAGCATTTCTGTACCCCACAGTAATTACTGGCCCTAATAGGGCTAAAATAAATTAGCAATACAAATAATATAATGCAGAACTGATACAGTCACCAACACCAGCTTGGCACAATATTGTCACAAGTAGCGCCGAGGCGCCGCCTATTAGTTCTGTAAGTGTCAAGGCACCAATTGATTTGAATACAATTGCCACCATGGCACTTAATCGTCATTTTTCATTTCCCTTATACCAAATTGGAGGACATGGCCAGACTCAGAAAGGAAGGCTGTGATCCTAAATCATCACCTGACTACGCTGGCAAGAATATCTCTGTGCCAGGTAGATGGTAGCCAATCAGAGGCCATCACAAGGACGCGTGGGACAAACCCAGAAGAAAAGAGGCCTGAACTGAGGAGTGTTAGAATGTCCTAGAAGACATTGCTAAGCAGCCTAGGACAGGAAAAAGAAGAGTATAAAGAGGAAAGGAACAGGAGAAGAGCAGGAGGGAAAAGCTAAGAGCTTCTACACATTAGAAGCCATCACAATAAAATTACCCCTATTACCATATCAATGTCTATCCTGATTGATACTATTGTTATCCTCATATACCTTAGTATGTAAATGAGTGTACTGTGCCCCAAACCCAATGTCTGAATTCAGTTGCCCTGGTGCTCCCAGCGCGACATTGAGCATCTTAATGAATCTAAAAACAGTATACACCACAGTTTTTGCAACTTCATGTGCAACACTATGCTTTTTTTCAAACTCATTAAGACTGAAATCACATTTTTACCCTTCTTAGTATAAGTTCCTCCTCTAATACCTCAAAATAATTTTTTGATTAACATTTATTTATAATAAATTTTTCTTACTATATTATTCCTATTGTTGATTAATAGTTTTTTCTGGAGCAGATGATTATAAAGCCGTCTAAACAGGTCTTAATAGTCCTCTTGCTCTTATTATTTCTGTCTTCTGTCTACTCCCAAGAGCTGCACCCCTGTTGTGATCCCAATCCCTGCCCAACTTCTACCCTATAATTAGAAGAGAAATATTCTGTTGTATATATTAAAGAGCCTGTGTTTATTATTGAGTCTTTATCCTTCCTGGTAGAGAGGTTCCCTTACACTCAGCAGGCAAAGAGAAAAATATTGAGCATGGTATAACTTTCCAAGAATAAAAATATTGAGAATTTGTTCTCAAGCACCTATATTGCTCTAAAAAATCTAAGCACAAAGCTAAATAAATAATATATCTTGCAATAAGTGAATTTTTTGCCAAAGAATCATTGTACTGGCATATATTTTGAAGGAAGTTAGTTGTTTGAGGTGTGGGCTGTGTGTAAAGAGCATGAATCTCTTCAGCAATGAGTTAAAGAGATAGTAGCTGAATGGTCTAATTATTGCAGCATAGATTGAATCTAAAGCAGGTTTTTCTATTAACCTGGGTACCTGCACAGGCCCAGTGCAAATCTTTACACTGCTCACACACTGTATTTATCAAACCTATATTAATAGAAATCCAGACTTTTCCTCTATCAAAAAGGCTTCTGGAGCTTCAGCATAGAGATTATCAGAAGCATTGCCATCTCTTCTAGCAGGCTCTTGAGCTTAAATAATGCAGTATATTTTACAGGTTCTAACCAAGAAACTGTTGGTGCAAAACAGGGTAGTAGCATAGTATAGAAGACACTCTATACAGCATTTCAAGTTTGGCTGGTGTTGATCACCCTGTTCTGGGTTGACTATAAGATGCTGAACATTCTTCTCATCAATATCTCTCAAATTGAAATCTTTTTCCTCCATATTTTATACAATATATAAATTAGTTGTTTATTCACAGAGTGTAATTTGTATATACACAGATAAGCCCCTAGAAACCCAATATAAGGCTTCTTTGGGGCATTTATATCTCTATATTGCATAAAATAGACATCTATTATCAAGAATTGAAGTCAGTTAAAGTTTGGTTTATATATGCATCAACTTACTAATATTTATACAATCAAATTGAATACTATAGGTTTCAAAATATCTTACAACTCCCAGGAAGTGTTCATGAAGTCATTACATGCAAAATTTAGTGGCATAAGTTTAAGTGACCCTATTCACATATTAGTATAGTACATCTTACAATAAGCTATCATGCTAATTTACAACAGCTCTAGAAGCGTTTAAGTTGGCTACTGTGATCATTATTGTGATTAAAATCAACTCAGTGGCACTCATTACATAGTTGTATATCTCTTTTTTATTATCAAAGATATTATAATTAAATTTGATGTGTCTTTTTAGACTGTTTCTTTCCTTAAATTTAATGCTGGCTGATAAAGTTTAGTTTAAACAATAAAATCATTCAAAAAAATAATAATTCCAATTTAAATTTTCTTTAAAACATTAAAGTTATGAATAAAAAATGTGATGTCAGGAAATCTGTTTAATTAAGATTGACTGATATATTTTCTCATCCACTATATCACCAATATGTTAGATGAGATGCCGCCCAACTTTTGCATCAGCCAAATCAGTCAAGCTGACAACCTAAACAAGATCAGTTGACTTGGGAATAGATGAAGATCTGACTGTTAATTGTCTGATTATGAAGCACAATAGACAAGAAGACGGCCAAATTGTGTTCCGAGAACTATTCCAGAGATATGGGCCTGTAGACGTGGGACCACCCAATGAAAGTCCACCTCATTGGCTGAAGGACGCAGTGCCGCCAGAATCAAGTCTACCTGAAGGACATGACGCTAATTTGGCCAAACTGAGAGTGTCTTGTCAACAGCCCAAAACATGGGTCTGGCAATAAATTAAGCTAGCAAATATTTTGCATAACCCAAGGGAAATCTATGCTGAATAGGGCAAACTATCAGCATAAAATTTGCCTCATTCTAGACCAGCAATAAGGTCTAGAATTACAGCTCTGGGGGTTGAAGCTAGCAGCTTGGGGATGATAGGCTGACTAGCAAGAGCAATGACAACCAGACTTCTGTCTGGGCATAGTACCCTATACTATAAAAAGTCCTTCTAATCTGGATTAGAAGGCAGAAAATTTACCCTGTTCTACTATCCATTGTTATAGTAGCTTCCAGTGTTGATAAGAGTGTATTATCAGCACTTTCATCCTGCCACAACCACCTTTGCCCAAAGCTGCCGGTGTTGCATCCCAAAGACCACAGGATCTCCTTCAAATTGCCTCCAGTAACTCAGGACAAACCACTGCCGTTACTGTCATCATTAGAACATCAATTGGAAGCCCATCTGTCGCCATACAGATCCCCTATCAACACCCCCCAATTAATACTATGACTCAGCTTCCTAATAAAAATAATTCTTGTTCAAGACAACAAAATCTTGACATGTGAGCACCTTGTATTAAAAAAATTCTATATTTATATTCTTTTTATCATGTCCTTATTCTTTATATTATGAAGAAATTAAAAGATGGATATTTTATTTGATAATTTTATATTATTAAGAAAAGAAAAAAGAAGAATAAATTAAGGATAAAGTATTTTAGTTATGTTATTAAAATACATCTAGCTCAGGTTGATGAAAATTTTCACTGATTATTATAATATACAGTTAGCTTTTTTATTTTTTAAAAAGTATCTGCTAAAAAAGTAAGTTATAAAGATCAATAAAAATCATTATTAGAATAAAAGCTGAAGAAATATCTTTATTTAATAGCTGCATCAGAGCAGTTTTTTTAAAAAAATGTTAGTTATATAAAAAATATTATCTAGCCAAGTCCTATGCAATCAAAAATCCAAGCTTTTTTAAAAGATGGGTAATTTAGCATAAAATCTTAACAAGTTAAATTTGATTTAAAGATAGGTTAGTAATTGTTAAATTGACTTGTCACCCCATGATCTGCTTTAGGGCAAATTGACTTTTTTTAAAAAACTTAGATAACTAACTTATTTGAAATATTTAACTTATCTATCCTTGAAGTGATTAGCATATAAATCTAAAAAAGAAATAATAATTAATAATTTGAGAAATAATTGTGTAAAATCAACACTGATTTCAAAAATTAAAAAATAGGCTTATATTGTAGACTTTGCTACCTGTTTTATTTAAATTTAGATTCAAAATATCTTAACTGGGACTAAAATTTGATTTTTAGTTTTTTTTATATAGAAAAATTATTATAATACTTTTTATAAGCTTACCTTATTTTCTTTAGGATTAAAACTAAAGTAAAAAAGTTAGTTGTAACCTTGGTGAGGCTTACCTTGTGCTTGCTGAAGCTAGGTTAGCCCCTGGGTAAAAATTGACCAATCATCATCAATGATGCCATTAAAGCCCCAAGTTATTAACTGCCATTTTAAAAATAAACTAAAGTTTCTTTTTTTATAGAGGTTCTTTGGGCCTCATTGTCAGCCCAGTTTATATCCTCCCCTAATGCAAACTACTCCAGTGTTTTTCATAAGCTGTATAGAAAAAATCATGTGGCAACTGGAGAAGTTCTAGAGATAAGGATAAGATTTTGATAGTTAATATCATATAGTGGCTTTTGTGATAATATTCTTCTAGACTTTCTAAGTTACTTTAAGTTAAAAAGCTTTATTTGAGTAAATTAATCAGTTTGATTTGGGATTTTATTTTTGAAGTAGTGCTTTTTGGAGTGGTATAAATTAAGAAGCTAAAAAAAATAAATATTAATTTTTCAATTTTTATTTCTGTATATTTTTTTGGATACTATATTCTATCATTTTTATTTTAGCTTATATTGTTATCAGCTGGATTATTTAAAATATTATAAAGCTTTAAACTTTTTATTTTTATGCCTTTTTTTATTTATAATTAACAATAGTTTTTAAAAGAATAAATTTCAAAATATTTTTTCTCAATTTTTTGTTTTATAAATATAGATATTTTCAATATTTCTTTAAAGCAATTATTAATCTTTTTTATTTTCTTAAATACTCATTATATATTTATTTTTTTTAATTTTTTTTCTTCTGTAACATCATTCTTTTATTTAATTAAAGTTTTTTGGAATAATTATTTATTACAGCAATGTGTTTTTTTTAATTTATTTTGCATTATATCATTATTTTTTAGTATATATAATTTTTTGGGGTTAACACCAACAAGAGAAAACCTGTAACTAAATACTTATTAAAGCATCAAGGTATATGTATGGATGACTGCGGATAGGGCTTAATTAAATAGTTGAGCAGACTAGGGAAGCTAGCTGGGGTAACTTTTTAACTGAGAAAGATGTAGTTTTTGTTGGCAAAATCTAGAGATAGCCAGGCATTGCCTTCCAGCAACTTAAAATTGGGGGAGACTAGC
>CAKOGF010000398.1:0-10874 GCA_933228935.1 Pemphredon lugubris
CGCGGTAGGCTACACCATCTCAAAAACGGCATCTCGAATTACGCCATCTCAAATTATTTTCGAGATGGCGTTTTTTGCGTTTAGTATTTCAAAAGCCAAAAAAATAAAATAAACTATAAAATAGTTAATTTTTGACTATGAATTTATATTACGCCATCTCAAAAATACGGCATCTCAATTTCGTCATTACGATTAGAATTAATAAAAGCTTATTCAACTAACTTTATTTACATAGCAAATCACATAGCGCAGAGCCTGTTTACGCTATCTCAAAATTATGTCATCTCGAATCACGCCATCTATTATCAAATAAAATAAGCCCATATGAGCACTAAAATAAAGAATATTACATAGTAACAACCAGTGCACCATAGCATTAACCAATGAGAATAATAAAAACATGAGCCTAAATCAGTGCCAATATATTATTTCTAACACTAGGACCATATATCTATTCATTTAAACCATATTTGCTATATGTAAAATATTGCTTATCTGTAATATACATATTTAATTTAGGCTCGGAAATAAAATAAATTACTAGTGAGTTTTATATTGAAGCCATGAATTGCGCCATCTCAATTTACACAATCTCGATTTCCACTGGGTTTCGTGCGGCCCAATCACTTTCACTCGCTCAATTTGCAGAATGAAATAAGCTTAAATTATATATGTAACAATAGTACGTCATTTCGAATTCCCTATCTCAATTCTTGGGCTCAACACTATAAAAGCATTCTTTCACAAACAAAGTCACTTATCTAAATATCGTAAGAAATCATAACAAACTTGACAAATATATACTTTCAAACCTTCTCTAAACAACTGGGTACTTTTTAAACCCAGTTGTATAAGCTATTTTTTAAGAAATTATAGATTTAAACATTAGTACGTTTACTATAGCACCAGTTTAATTTTTTTAATTTAAAATAAAAAATATACTGAATCCCTATGCTTTTGGCTTACGCCATCGCGACTACGGCATTTCGAAAACGCCATCTCGAATGCCAGTTTTTACTAAAACTCATAGTTTTCTTATACTTTCGCCCATTGAAAAAGATTCCATCTTACATAGTAAAAATCATTCAAATTTTAAGACATAATACTTCCTATCTTTCTCTACAAGAATATGTAATAAAAAAGTATATATTTTATACTGACAACTATATATTTTTTCTTTGAAAATTGGACCCATAAATATGACTTTTTGATACTAATTCACACTTAGATGCCTCCCAAGTCCACTTCCAAAGCTGCGTCCAAGGCCTCCAAGGACAATACCAACCCCCCCAAAGAAAAAAAGGCCAAGACATCCCCAAAGAAGCAGCCTGCTAAGGCTAAAAGACCTGCCAAGACCCCCACCCCCTCACCTGAGCCAGAAGAAACCAGCCCCACCCCTCCCCACTCCCCTTTCGTGTACTCCCCCTCCAACCCTCAAGAGGAGTTCCACTTCAGTCACAATTCCACTCCTGCATCAGAGCATGAACAAGAAGACCAGCAGCCTGAGTCTGGCGCTCCCCAGGATGCTGAAATTGAAGTGTGGGATATACACACTATTGGCAACATCTGCAACAGGCATGGCGCCTTTGTTGTCCCCACCACCTACCCTGAGGCCTACCCCATCATGACCAAGAAAGGTGGTGCCGGATTTGTCTATAAGGGGTACATCTTTAGCTGCAATGATGAGAAGAAGCCTCTCCGTCAGCATCACTTCAAGTGTGAGAGCCTTGGCTGTCCTGCCCGCCTCACTACTTATGGCTTCACCCAGTTTAAGGCACTCACAGTTGACCATGACTGTGCTGAGCCATTTGATGTCTTGTACCAGCTTATACGCTGGTACCTCCGCCAGGTCCTCCCAACCACCAGGGATAAAACCTCAACTGAGGTTGTCAATGAAGCCCTCCTCCATCTCAATGAATCTCAACTTGCCTCTGTTGGTGATGCAAGCAAGTTGCAGCGGTACTTCACAGACCAGAGGTATGCTCAGAGCACAGAGGGAGTCAGTGCCACCTCTATTGATGAGCTTATCTTGACTGACGAGCAGAAGCTGTCAAAGCATGGAGAGCGGTTCCTCCTCCATGATGATGGTGTTGATGCCCAGGAGCGCATCATCTGCTTTGCCACCAGTCAGGATCTGCAAAATCTACTGAAGTGCACCACCTGGCTAGCTGACGGGACCTTCTCCACCTGCCCCAAGCTCTTCAGTCAGCTCTGGAACATCCACAGACAGGTAGGCAACCTAGTCCTTCCCCTGGTGTTCTATTTCCTCCCCAACAAGAAGCAGGACACCTATGTCCGTGCCCTGACCATCCTCAAGAGTAAACTGGATGAAATAATTCCAACTCTTGAGAAGCCGCCCAAGGAGACCAGAGGACGAAAGAAGAAAACCCCCTCCCAGGAAGAAGAAGAAGCCCCCAGAAAGGAAGCTGAGAGCATGCCCTACCACACCCACCTTGTGGTTGACTTTGAGCAAGCCCAGGCCAATGCCTTTGTCAAGGTCTTCAAGAGCTCCCCCCAGGGATGTTATTTCCACTTCCGTCAAGCCCTCTGCCGCCGCCTCCAAAAGGTCCCTGCTCTTAATGAGCTGATCAATGCTGATGGTACCCATGAGGGCAAAGATGTCTTCAATTGCTTTGCTGCCCTGGCTCTAGTGAGAAAAGAGGAGGTCAATGCCTTCTATGACGCGCTGATGCGCCATCCCTATATCACCGCCAACCAGGAAACCTTTGGTCCCTTTATTGAGTACTTTGAAACTCAATGGATTGGAGTCTTTCAAGGAGCGCGCCGGATCAGAAAGGGAGGTGATAACATCACCTGGAACTGCTTCAGACAGGTTAAGGATGGCCTGATCAAGACCACCTCTTCCCTTGAAGGGTGGCATAGCCAGTTTGCTACCAGGGTGCGGGTCAAGAAGCCTAAGTTCAACAAGATCATGGCCCACTTGAAGACCCAGCAGTCCATCTCTGCCCGCCAGTTCAAGACTGGGATGAGAACAAAGGATGACCCTCCCAAGCAGACCAAGGCTGTGATCAAGTACCAAGACGTCAGCAAGGCAGTGCTCAAGTACTATGCCAAGGACAGAAAACTTGAGCACCTCCAGTCCATCTCTGTTGCATTATCCAAGAATGTTTGATTGCTTTTGCCAATAAATTCTCACTTTGCTTCGTTTTTTTTGCTTAATCTTACTAATACATAAATATAGTGGCTTTTAGCATAGGTTAGATATAATATATAGCTTAATTTGCAAACAACAAGGCCAAATAAGCCTTTTTGGCTTTTTTGACTTTGGTGCTTTATATTGCAATGTTGCCTCGAATTAACCTCCTTTTTTTATTGCAGAAATGAACTCCTGAGGATTTTTTAGCCTAATCTTGTTTTTTTTTATTTTTTTTATTATATTTTTTCATATATTTTTTATTATTTCTTTTATTTTGTTTTTTTTCTATTTGAAATGCTGTTTTCGAGATGCCGTTTTGCTATATTTTTGAGATGGCGTAGATTCGAGATGGCGTAATTTAAGATGCCGTTTTCGAAATGCCGTTTTGAGATGCCGTTTCTATTATAAATTCGAGATGCCGTACTTTTGAGATGCTGTTTTTCGAGATGGCGTAATTCGAGATGCCGTTTTCGAGATAGTGTATCCTACCATCATCTTAAGGGTATTGTCAAGGCTCTTAAAGCCAAATACAAAGGTCTATTAGTCAGCAATAAATCTATTGCTCTTTAAAGCTTTTTATTTTTCAGTATGTTTATATAAGAAATAATATAGGACAAAGATATATGTTTCATAAATTCCAATTTTTGGTATGTTGTTTTTAGTGCTTTGTGTGACCTTGTTGCTACTAACTCACCCCCTTTTTATTGCAGATTCTGAATTTATGAGCTTCTTTGAGTCTATACACGGTTTTATTTTTGAGAAAAAGGGGTTTTTGTCCTTTTATTGAATTATAAAGTTATCTGTGGCTTTTTGGAGAAAAAAATCAAGATAGGGTTTCTATATAGAGTATTTCTAGATGGCGTTTTTGAAATTATTTTTATATTTTGTCTTTTTAGATAGTGTATCCCACCAAAATTTCCAACAACTCCCACATCAATGAATCACTTTAAGATAATGTAATCAAACTCATTGATCTCTCTTAAAATTCAACCATTGCTGCTTACACCAATAAGTTTGAAGGGATTAGATTCAAGATTCAGAGCCCAACTCAGGCAGACAATGTGCATACACATGTCTTCTTCATTAATTTCATGAACCCCTTTATTTTTGCACTAATCCGCCCTGAAGGTTAACACCTCTATAGCTTTAATTATTACCAAAGATAAATACACTGAGAAACATGCTAATACAGGACACACTGCACAGAATGGCAAAAAAAACACAACACAAAATAGTGGTAACTTCTCTTTATAAGGTAATAACAGAGACAAAAAATGGCAACAAATTCCAAAATGATAATAACAGCAATAACTACTTCCATTCTAGAAAGAAGGACAGCACAGAAGTTAATAATGTTATTACTGCCACTTTATATGATCCTGATACAACCTTCTCTGATATTAAAGATCTCAAAACTAAAGAGCAGGTAAAAGAGGAAGGGGAAAAGACCTAAGTTCCCCTGTCTCTCCTCAATCTGGCATTAAGCAATTCTTTCCTTGTATCAATTCTGCTTTATACATTACATGTATCTTCTATTATATCATCTTTATGAGCTTAAAAATAAAGGTTCACCCACTAATCTTTTTTATAACCATTCACTTAAAATTTCCATACTCATAAAATTTGTTTGACTTGGGTGCTCAACATATCATGATCAATAAAACTTTGCTAATAAATACAAAATCACAACATTTAAATAAAATTTAAGTATGCTCAAATAATGAATGCAATAAGGTATTGTTAGAAGACAATACCAGTAACTTAAAGGTTAATCTACAAGACATAAATGCCAGTATCAAGAGTCTTTTAATGACCAACCTAAACTACAATATTGTTTCTGACACGGAATGGTTTAAGAGTGAACCCTAGCAATTTCTGGAAACCCAGGACCATCACCATTAATTGAAATGGCATCAACTTCACCATACTTAAGGATCTCAATGAGCTTATTCTCAGGTACATGATATTTTTTCAGGTTATCAGCACTGATAACTCAGAAAAAATAACCAGGGAAAGCTCACTTCACAACTTGAAGTACACTAATCCAAGTACACACAGCTCATACACTAATGAAACTCACCCTCCTGCACTCACTCAGCTCCTTGATGAGTAAAAAAGCTGTCATGATAGATTCCATAATTCCAGGGATTAACTGAGCTAACCAGAAAACTAAAAAAGGAGGAAACCTATGGAGAAATTAACAGGGATTGGAGATTTAAATAAGACTGTTGACCAAGAATGGGTAACTGTGGTACCAGCACACTCTCAGAATTCAAACCCTCCTTCTAAGTTGACACTGATAAAAAGACTTCATTTAATGGTCACCAAATACAGCTTCATTTTAATACCCAGAAATTATTGGCACTACTTGGGGGAGGTATGGCTGGATGTTGGACATCTGGAAACCGGTCAAGGTGGTGAGGATTGGGTAAATGGTCATCACCCATTGGAACACCTTGGCGTGGATGTTGTACCTCCCAAAACTTCCAGCAAAGTAGGTTAGAACGTAGTACAAGGAGGTATACACAGCAATGGACATGGTTGAGTGTGGTGACACAAGGGGAGGCCAGGAACCAGTGTGTGACGAGTTAAGCTGGCCAGGGTCATGGTGGTAATTGTGGCCTAACCCTTCTGGTGAAGGCCCAAAGTACTCTGGCCCTTGTTGGTATCCCCCAATCCCAAGGCAAGCTGTGAGCACAGCTGTGAAGATGAGGTGGTTCATCTTCCCTGGATTGGAGGCTGCTGGTTAGAGGATGTTTTCTAAGAGGTTGTTGTTAGAAGGTGGTAGTTTGAGAAATCTAACTTTATTAAGGGTATTAAACTCAATAATAGCACAAGCTATTACTGAGGGGGGGTTATTTATTTATAGTGTTTCCCACTGTGAAAAGTTTTGCAAGTGGGAGTGAAAGCAAGGGATTGGGGACCCCAAGAGTTTGGCTGTTGGGATTAGATATTGGCTTTTGAGAAGTTGGTCAAACCCTTGTTCTTGGACAATCTGTTGTAGGTTTGGCTCTTCTTGGCTGGAGCCAATGATTTTCCCCTGGCAATTAAACTGGGGATAGTGGCAACTCATGGAACTTCCAGAAGCTATTTTTGTCTTGGGAGCCATGGTTTGGTTGGGATCTAGATTCATCTGTGTGGCCTGGGGCCCCAGATTCTATTGGCTATTGACAGATTTGCTGCACATATTGGCCAATTCAGTTTGGCCCTCTTATGATGGGGAGCTTTTAATTTTAACTTCCTCCCCTTTCACCTGGGAGTTTTCTGATTGGCCATGTTGGGTGGGGGTTTCTGATTGGCTGGAGGGTGAGGACTGGTCCCCAGGGTGTGTGTGGGTGAACGGGGGGCTGGCAGCTGGCTGGGTGGTGGGAGGCTGGCGGTGGGCGTTGGTGGGCACCTGTGCAACTGCGGTGGGCATCTGCCCGGATGATAAATTAATCCAGGGCTGGCCAAGTCCTGTTTCTCCTTCATTTTTATTTTCCTTTCTCCCAACAAGTAGGGGAAATTCCAAGTTTAATTGAAGATTTCTTTGTTCTGCATTGCCTATCTTTCCCCAGCTTGGTGTTAAGACAGAAAGTTGGTGGTTGCCAGGAATATTCTTGACATATATGCACCTTAGAGAAAATAATTGATTTAAAAGATAAGATTGCCTGACCCCAGTATGTCAAATATTTCCTACTGGTCTTCAGAGTTAGAGCCAATCAGAGAACAGATATTTTCTCATTTGAACTCACATTCAGATAAAAACCAGAAATATTCACTGATGTTGTAACTGTACTAAAAGTTGCAATTACAGAAAAGAAAATAAAGAGAAATGTATTTAAGATGTCTTTATTGAGAAGAAGAGAAAAGGGTTTTGTACCCATTGATAGGGCACCGGGGGGTGGCATGTAGAAAATAGTTTTATAAAATTGATCTTCAGTACTAATGACTGATTCTTTTTAGGACCAAATAGGTGGGTTAAAAATTTTGGTAATTGCTGGGGTGTGATGATAAATAAATATTGGAGGTTGTCCTTATTTGGCAACAAGCTGAGTTGAGTTAGTAGGCGGATTCTTATCCAACTTGTTAAGTATTTGGCTTGTTTCAACACCCACATGAATAGCCCCATGTAATAATCCCAAAGAGAAACTACCCACAAAGATGCAAAAACCTGCACTCAGATATAATATTAAAAGCCAAACTGGCAGCCAATAAAATAATGACTCACTAAAAAAGTCACCTCCTCAGAAACATATAACCTTTAGCACCCCAGTTTGGGTACTTTTATGAAGCAATAAGGAAACAGATTCAAATACACAGGCTCAGAAAGAGTTGTAAAATATCACCCAGGAAAAAACACATACCTTGTGAAATTACACATTACCAAGGAATCCATCATCAAGAAATACCACAAATCATTCCTCTTCTTATAGAAAGGGGACCATTACAGCACCTCAGTGCCCAATGGCAGTTAACTACAGTACTATCACAGTAGAAAATTAATCATAGAGATTGAATGTCAAAAAATGAAGATGCAATCATTGCCAAAGAGCAGCCAATAAATTGATTAATCTGGACAATTTAAATCTAGTCATTGATAAAAATGAGTAAGTGCTGCCCCAGCCATATATATATCTGAGTTCCATTATTGGCCCTTATACTTTTTTCATAATTATGGAGAATTAATTTTTCTAAACCTTTGAGTTAAGTGCTTGACCCGCAGGTTGGCAAAAAATTAAAGAATTATGATATTGTTGAACCAAAAATTTAAATACCAACTCTTCAGATAAAGCAGTTCCGGCCAGCCAAGCATAAATTGCTTTATATGTACCTCTCCTTTTTATCAATCCAGATTTTCTTCTATTGAAAATTGCTTCTAGATAAACTAAATTTAAATATATAATGGATATATCTAACATTACTTTAAGAGTATCTGGGACTTTGGACCCAGTACTCAGAAAAGTGGCCACTGTTATGATAAGCTTGGCCTTTGAAACTGCCACTGTACCTTAACCTTTCACCCAAATTACTTTCAGGGATCTCACTATGAGTGGGCAGTCTGCTGTCCTCAGGCATAGGGTGAGACGTCAGACTGGCAGAGAGCCCACCATACAATTGGAGCTAACTTAAGTATGTACAAGAGGGACTTCTCTTCCCAGGACTGGGGCTGGCAGGCGGCACAACAGCATCTATCACCCCAATAGGGTGATATAAATGATGCCAAGCAGCTTGCTGGAAGGGTTGGGCGTGGGTGCGGGTGTGGGCATAGGCATGGGCTTAGTGGTGATGGGAAGCTCCATGTCTAGTTGTTGATTGATGGTCAGGGGGCGCCTAGAGGGTACAGGAATTTGGGCCGTGGATCTTGGGCAGAATGTAATCTAGGGGCGATCACACTATAGGTGGTCTTGGACAGGATCTTGGAGGGTGTAACTGTGTGTATAGAAGAAGTAGATGTGGGGCTGGCAAGCTTGCTAGAGTGTGGGTTAAACTAACAAACTACAAGAATAAATATGGCAGTATTTGGGAGACCCAATGTTTCATAACCTTTATTTAAAAATGGCAATGAGGTCTGGAGTAAGGTCCTGGGGTTCATATAGGACCTTACTGCCAGGCTTCTCATCAGCCAGAGGGATTTTTCCCAGCGTTGGGAATTCATGGGACAGGAGGGCAGAAGAACTCTGTGGATGGCACTAACAACGTGATGGCATTCATTGGATGGCTCCTTGTATTGCAACTTAACTAGTTATAGTCCAGTAGGGTGTTGGGGAAGACAACAGTCCAAGAAAGATAACATAGAATGAGAAGAGGTTATGTTCTTTATTTGTATTTAGCAGTTAATATAGTAGATAGAAGGGCCACCAGAATAGGGAGGGGATGGCATGATCCAGATAGAGTTTGGTCTGCTGGAATAACTTATCAACTGGTTATCAAATGTGAATGGGTTTCAAACCTAATTAGGAAATATTAGCCCATGTTCCACTATTGTCCATGATAGGAGCTATGGGCTTGGGTTGGGGCAATTTGAAGGACTCCCCCTGTGTGTTGTGAAATATAGTACCAACTGAATTTCCTGTTTTGGTTGTAACACTTGGGGTAAATGTTTTCTTCCTTCTGTTATTGAGTTGTATTCTCAAGGGCGCTCTTGTGTTCTGTAGAGATCCCAGGGTTGGGTCTCTGATTGGTCACAGGAGAGGCCTTTAGAACTATCAGACTGGCAGTTGGTGTCTTGTTGTCTCTTTTAGGTGGCCTAATTGGATCCTTTTTGGGCATCAAGATTGGCAGCTCTTCATTGGTACTTCCATATTTAGACATTAAAGGGATTGTTATTTGACAGGATTCAATCCCTTTATTGCACAGGCTGTCTGGCGTCTGTTTGTCTAAGCTATCAGAGATTGGGTGGGCTAAAATCTGTTTGTTTACCCTATCAGGGATTGGGCTGGCTGGCAAGTTTCATTCCTGAGACTTACTGCTACTCCCATTCTGAAAATTTCCCCTTTGAATGATTTTTATAGCTCCCACTGTAATTAGCTTTGCTTAATTTCCTGATTTTTGTTCTCAATCTTTATCCCCTGCTCTCCAAAGTGGTTCATGATGTTACTGTTGTTGACAATGTGGAAGACCCATCTACACTTCTTAACTTTGAAAAGTACCTTCACCCACTTGATCCTTATACATAGGGCTGCATATGATTCTATGATCAACATCATCCATATATTTAAATGATTGTGCTGATCATAGACTTGTAAATGGCAATATTGAATACGATTGGATAGGGTGATTGTGCACCATAAACCTGGTAGCTAATTAATAAAAGAGTGACACTTATTCAATGTATTCTAATATTGTATCTTACCAAACTCTTTATCTTCTATGAGCATGTGTGATTATCATACTGCCCATCCTCTTAGAACAATATTCAGAGATGCATGAGTAAAAAATAATGTATGGAAAATGAAAATTATTACAGCTGTGCTTTATAATATTTGTATATAGAGGTGGATAGGGAATATAATATTGGGGAGATAAAGAGGAAAAGGCATAAGGTGATTGTGATTTCTGGGTCTGGGTCTGTGTTAAAGAGCCAGAGGGGGAGGGGAGATGAATGATGACTGGACATGGGTCAATGAATATTGGTTGAAGTGCTACAACTGTAAAAAAGTGGATAATTCAAACTGGAACCAAACCTGTGTTCTATCAGCAGATGAGAGCTGCAGGCAGAAGGGCCACACCCAAACCCACTTTTGTGAATAGCAAAAGATTATGTGGGGGCAATACACATTATTAATGAGCTGACAGGACCTCACATGGGCACTGAGGGCTAGGATCAGGAATTTATGGGCCAGGTTGACCCAGGACAGGCTATATTTAGCTCCACTGGTCACTCATTTTTTCCAAGCAATGATTTAAATTTAAACAGCTCCCAATTGGGAAATTTTGGTTTGGAAAAGACAAATGAAGCTTTCCAGAGCCTGGCAGACTATACCTGAACAGGAACCAGATTAATAGCTCCCACATGACGTTTGAAGCCCACCTCTCAACAATCAATGGCCAAGAAAAATTAAACCAACTGTGGGCCGAACAATTGTTCCTGGTGTCATAACTGTGCTAAAAGCTGCAGTTAAAGGGGAAAAAGGAAATGAGAAATCGATTTTAGAATTTTAATTGAGAAGAAAAGAAGGTAGGATACACTATCTCGAAAACGGCATCTCGAATTACGCCATCTCGAAAAACAGCA